>QKQZ01055920.1:0-30156 GCA_003595255.1 Solenopsis fugax | reverse complement strand
TATATATTAATAAGTTTATTGCATACTTTTTATCTGAGTTACAGAGATTTCATATGTTGAATGAATCAGTCAAGAAGTTCTTAATATTTTTATAATTTAATCAGTCAAACTTTCTATGCATGATTGTGTCGTATTAAGTTTGCAAATGTATTCTATGTTTTAAGTAATGATATATACAGTGATTAATAAGTTAAATTCGGTGGCACAATTTTGAGTTGTAACAACAAAACATGCTTCTTTTTCGTTTCTTATTGTAATGTTTATACTTTCGTGTAAGTATGATATATGTAAAATGTTTTGTTGTGTTATATTATAGTCCATATAATGGAAAACATCGACATCGAGTTATAAAATTTTGTGTAAAAGATTGATTGAATATTTACACCGTTCTTCGACTTAAGATTAATATATCACTTCGCGAGCATTTAAGTTATTGCATTCTATTTGCTACTGGACTCTACTTGGGTGAGAACTTTTCAAGTTCTTTTTTGATTGACGCGATCAAAGGTACCGCAGGATCTTCCGGTGGAAGTCTGCTATCCGCTAATATACGCCTGGTGTCCACTTCCGGTAAGTTCGGTCTATGGAACGGACCCGCACTGAGTGGCCTTGATCCCCAGGCACCGCGAGAATGAATTGCTTCAGCTTGACCAGTCTCTGGGATATCTTCATCTAGACCTTTACGTGGTAATGATGTACGGGGTCGTGTCTTCATTTCCATCGTCGGCGTTACTACTGGGCTGTATAATTATATAGTTATTTTTATTATGTGATTAATTTAATAATTTATTAAATATTATAATAGAGTACATGTATATACAGAGTGTCCAGTAATAGGTGTCGCATCACCTCTCGTGGACAGATAGAGCAAGTAAAAGTGAGCAAAAAAAGTCCTCTACCATTTTGCGAACTTTGAAATAATTAATGAGAAATTTATTAATAAAGATCTGCGAATCAGCTTGTGTCCGCGCGATTCGGTCAGAAGAGACAGCTCAGCGTTTACTCGAGTCTTCGAGTTACACGGTTGCTAGGAGCGCTAAATGTTGTGCTGTACGAACGGCATTGGCAACGTAGGAGCTGCGCATAACTATAATTGCGTCGTTCTTACAGCACATTTCTAAACATTTAATGCTCTTAGCAACCAAGAATTCGAGTAAACGCTGAGCTATCTCTTCTGATCGCGCAGACGCAAGCTGATTCATAAACCTTGATTAATTAATTTCTCTAATTAATTATTGAGAAACTCGTAAAACGGTGTATCCAATCGGACACATACAATAATAAAACAATACTATATAATATAGTAATAAGACATATCATGAGGCGATTTTTTATTGTAGGCCTCGTTATATTTAAGATATTTATTTGTCACAGTGGTTCGAAAAAATAATTGTGCATATTTGATGTTAGTAATAATTTAACAACTTTGAACTTTAATAACTGTAATTACCTGTTAGAAGAAGAAGAAGAAGAAGAACAATATGTACCTGACGTGGGCGGATTTGCCTCTGGTCTCCGAAAGTATCGCGAGCGTATCCGCTGTACTTGTAACGGAGATCGACGGCTGCAGCGATCGTTGCGGCTCTCTGATTTTGACGTCTCTACTTCCGAAGAGACTGAAGGAGTCTTCGAGCAATTCGTGGAGTCTCCTCCTGGCGCGGCCCACGGGTCCGGATGGTAGATGGTACACTCCATCGACATCCGTTTCGGGCGTACCATTACCTTTAAACGAGTTGAATCTTTCGAGAGATTGTGTGAAGAAACCAATATTCCTTACATCTTGCAGCAGTCGATTGCGAACGAATGGGTTGGTGCAATTTCACCATATTTTTGGATTAAAACAATCCGTACAAATTTATTACTCATTTGTTCGTAATCGATACTAAGAGAAACCTTAGAGTCGCCTACAGAATATTTTTAAATGATAAATATTGGTATTGGACACAGAGTTGGAGAAGTAATGTGTTTACCTTCTGTCGAAAATATTTGCTTGTTTAGACTCCAAACAATCGGCCCTACAGCTCCAGGTTCCTTCGACGCACTCGACGTTCTTGCGAGGAACGTGTCGTCAACATTGTCATCTCTATCGTGATGCACTAATTCTGGAGAATCGATGTCTAAGTGCCTGACCTGAAGTATATCTTTCCATTAATACAAAATGTGACTGAGGATTTCGATCAGCGTGATCTAGCTTATTTTTCGAAAATTACCATGACGGGTTCTAACACTCTTGATAATGGTTCTACGCTACGCATACTAGGAAACTGTTTGCACGATGGCATTGATAAGTAGGATCGCGGTGAAGCGGTAGAGTCTTCCTTATGCTTTACATAACCATTCTCCAAAGACTCCAGTGTCTCTATATGATCGGTTAACGAATCCGGTGACTCGGCTCGGTCCACTGCGTTCGCCCTCGTCATTCTTTCATGAGATGTTCTATATTTCGTATATAAAATGTACAATTATTGCATATATATTTTTATTATATGTAACTTGATTTTTACTACATTAATCTAATATTGTTAGATTAATAGATTATATTTTTGTATACAACTAATGTAACTTAGCGTTAATTATCATCTCTTTTCAGTTGCCAGAAATTTTATTAATCACCTTGCTTTCTTGGCTGCGCGTTCTTGAGTACCCCAAGGGATCGACCCGCGAATTTTCTTCGGTTCTTCGTCGTCGTCGCTGGAAACTTCGTGAATACCTAATTCTAGACTGTCGGGTGTGTCGGGCGTGATCGGAGTTCGGGATAAAGTATGCGGAGTTTGCCGCTGACTGGTACCATCGGTCTGCGAACAAGGGTGGGCCGCATAAGAAATGAAACGATGATACGCGATCTGAATTTACTCGACAAAATGAAACTAATATTTTGCTAGAATCGATATTGCCCTGACATCGTGGAACCAGATTGTCTCTTTCCTCGTAATTTCCAACGTCGTTTCGTTGATCGTTCGCATGCCGTGATGGTTTTAATGCGTCGAGCTTATTTCCCCATAGTACTTCATAATCTTTATCACGCAAGGAAAGAACTTTAAAAATTATGAAATATATTCTTTTACGAGATACTTCCGCAATTGCATACGATGCAATTTAGCAGATGTATATTATTATACGCACTTTACATATAACAGAATTAACGTTGCCTCGCATGAAAACTCGCACTCTTAATTCGAAAAATGATTTCTTTATTGTGGTTAAAAAGTAGTAATCGTATTGCGTACCTTAATTTCTGTTTCCGACGCTGAGAACGCTGAGTTATCGAGACCGGGCGTCGCGGTTGCATATTCGCGTTCCTTTTTAAGAATACTTTTGTTCGGTGGTGCAACGACAGCGCTGTGTGCCCTTTTTCTTTTGGCAGCCAAAATTAAGCCAGTGAGAACGAAGATTAACATAAGGACACCCGCGCTGGCAGCACCAATCAGCAGCCATGCGTCTCTCCTCCTCGAGAGGGCTAGAGGTCTACTCTCCTTCAGATAAGCTATGAGAAAATGCAATGTAATTTGGAATATAATATGTCTATGCTTTTACGAAATTTTTTCCGATAAGATTATTATTTACTTACGTTCGCTTTGAATAATTACCGGTGCACCGAGCTCCAGAGCGACTTCCTGAGGCGAGAGAAGCGCCATGTCTCTTGCAGCCGTTTCAGCAGGAACGGGTTTACCGTCGAGATGAACCGAATAGATCAATCTCATCGCACCGCCCTCGATAACGCTCGTATTCTGCATTCTGACCTTTACGATTCCCGGAATCGAGCCGTCCGCTAAACGCAATCTCGAGCGTATACTTGTACTCGAATATCTGTTATCATTAAATCGGCTTCTAGAGACGCTGTCAGTATTCAGTTTTGAATTAGACGAGGGAATTGGTATTATTTTCGGCGGAGACTGTTTGCTGGAATCGTCAATTGCATCGGTACTAGACTGTGTTGGATCGACGGTTACAGATTCATCGTCCTGTGTAGACAAGGATTTTTCCCCTTTCAATGTTTTTATGATCTTTTTTAGAGCGACATCGTCTTTTGCAGATGTTTCGTAATCGTTCGTTGCATCATCATCGAACATCGGCAGTATCATTTTTTTCGGCCTGGGGATTTCGATCATCTTCATGGATTTGATTTGTGAGACGTTCGAAAAATATTTGTCGTCGACTAAGCTTGGGACGTTCGCTTCAGTCAAAGAGCCTGCTTCAGTCGAAGAGTTTCCGATAGTGCCAACCGTTATTTCGGATAATTGAGCATCGGTTGTATTTGCGGAAATTTCTTCTCGCGGAGCTCTCACTTGGGACGAGGTTCCAAGATGTTCTTGTATGTTCTGTGGATATTTTTTGAAAAAAAAAAATAAGAATGATAAAAGAAGCTAACATCTAAACTTTTACCTTTCGGTTAGCTAAACTACGTAACAATGCATCTCTTCGGGACCGTGGATCTGTCGACAGCAGACCAAGATGCCGTTGCTGCTGTCTGGAAAACGCGGCTCGATACAAGCGAGCTAAACGAAGCTCGACTTTAGGTGGTACGGCTTCACCTGGTCGAAGAACTGTCAACAGCCAGTACCTATCAACACAAATTTATCTTTCTTTGTTTTACCTCTAAGCATTGCAAAATAATATTTAAAGTAACAATATTTATGACAGATTAATGTAACAAGTGTACACTTATCGATCTATTTATCAAAACATCTTTTTATTATTTGTTGACACTCTTCACTTTTCAATTTAAAAATATGTGTATTATTCTACAATGATTACTCTACCTTGGGCCTGGATCATCTCCGATAAGGACCCCGATGCTCTGATCGTCATCATCGTCCAACCTAGGTGTCGGTTCTATGCACGTAACGCATTCTGGATTGTAAGTGTCTGGGCGATGAGGAGATATGGGGTCTGACGGACTCTTCTCGTCGGTCGGGGTGTAAACTGTGGCAGTGTGAACGACTGTCCTCGTCTCGTAGAAAGTTAAGCCCTGATTGGGATCCACCCATGGTGGCGCGTCATCCAGGCCGGTCCAAAAGAAATCCTGGAGATGCACCCTCCGTCCCGGCAAATGTTCGATCAGGATAATCTCGTCTTCTATACACGAGTAAAATCGATTTTCTCGCTTTCGACTTTATTGCGTATATAAAGTCCAATGAAAGACGAATGTTCACACAAATGAAATATTCACTATCAAAATTACAAAAATAACTTTGCCTATCACCTCTATATCTTACCTTGAACATCAATGACATTTATGCCAGGCAGCTATTATATACGTTAATATATATTCTTAAATTATTGCCACAGTTTTGCCTTTTGTAAGATATGAATTCTTAATGTCCTACAATTACGATGAATCTAATGGTTTTTATTGAGTTATAAAACTCAAGGATCACATTGTTCTATCGATGAAAACTCATGTAAGGGTTTTGTGAGGCAAGAAAATACGGGTGTTTGTACTCGGAAGTTTCTCCAGGTACCTCGTCGATGGGGCCAACGACCCGTTGTCATGCGACTTATCAGCGATGTCACGACGTCACGACACCGCTGGGGATGAGCCGATCATAATAAATGCGACAATAAAGCCAGAGAACTAAGATAGAGATCCCTTATCACGCGATCACGTGATCGAAGATCATAAAAGTTATACAATCCATTCACATGACTGAGCGAAACTACCTTCCTTGGAACTACGAATCAAAATTATAATTTCTATTGTTTATTATGTCATTCTGAGAATGCCAGTAATTGGGGAGTAATGTACTCTTGAGCAGTTGGAAGTTTTATATATTTATTGTTTCACGTTAATGGTTGATTGTGACTACGACTACGAGAAAGAAGTTTACGTTAGTGAACGGCACGAGCTTTGTAACGAAACTAATTTTGAACATTGGACAATTTCTGATTTTACAACTGGTCATCGGTCAATTATGACACTATGTGGAACGCGTCCATGATCTATTCTCCTCGGAATTTTTTTCACGTTGTTACGACGACCTGGTTTCACGCTTCGCTTGACTTTCCGGTGCGGAAATATTGTTGAAGTTCCACGTATCCGATCGTTCGCGGTTTCGTGACTTTTTACCTACGAGCGAGTAATTTATCTCTGTCTCCAAAATTCACCCACTCAGCCATTATCAATGATTGGAAGAATGCAATGGTTCCGTATATAAATATAGTATACGCCGCATTAACGTAGACGTATATTCTTTTCCTGCTGTTGGAGGACTTCATTCAATCATTCCATACATACGCAGAGTTCACAGTCATGCGGCATACCGCAGGTATTTTTAGTACGTGATGGTAGTGTTAAATCAATAGAAAACGGAGTTCCTATGGTGAGAATGAGTCGAATTGATCGCTATTAACCCCCGTACGGCCGCGCTGCTCATTCCATCGCATTCTCGTTGGTGTTCCCGTAAATTCACGAAATATCGCGCTAACATTTCCGCAACAAATAATAAATATTTCTGACAATGTATTTTAAGAAAAATCTATTTTTCTGATGACATACAAATGTTTTCAATATTATCGAAATGTCAATCAATTTTGACAAAGCTTATCGAACGAATATCGATGCCTTACCACAATCAGGATAATAGCACCATATTCGTGTACGTATAAGCATGCTGATAATAATATCGATTACCTGACGCGCACCTGCATAAGAGTACTGAATTACTTAAGCTGTCTCTTAGACAGGCGCCTAATCGGCAACCAGCTCAATTTTGAATAACACCACTCGTGTAGCCCATTGACAACAAGGTCACGGAAGAATGCATCCCACGCGGAAATGAGATCACGAAACGCGCAACACACTGCTTGTGTTTTCACGTGCACGTGTAACACGATGTGAAAGAATGGTTTCGAATCGATCGAGCACGTGGAACCACTGTACATATACGCGACCTGCCACTGGCTGATTCACACACGCTACCTGTATGCGCGTAAAATTTACCGCGAGATATTACACTGGAATATGATTTGTTTGCCTATATATGTATATAAAATGTAAGCTTGTATTCCTACAGTAATTTCAATAACGTATGAATTACAAAAAGCCAAAATATTGCGAAAAATTGTCCCAATGAGATAATTCTACACTAAACGAAAAGGGGTAACAGCATTCTGACATTTCAAGCAAATAATTAAAGATATATACATATATGGAAATAAATATATACGAAAAAATTGAGTCAAATTGGAAAAATTAATTGCAATCTAAAAGCTATAAATACAAAAAATGAACGCTATAAGCTTGAAGATGCAAAACGATGCGTTTTCATATTTCTACGTAAAAACTATCAAAGTCTACCTTCATCTATCCATAGTACACTACTTTAAAAATGCATGACACTAACCGGCTCCTGGTGGCATGGACGCGAGCACTCTTGAGATATTGGCGTTCTGCAGTAAAAAGATCGCAATCTGCACAACGGTGCCGAAAGACGCGGATAGCGCTCCACGCAATATACTGCATAGTAGCATCGCGTCAAGCGCTCCCCGCTATACTGATTCGACAATACTACGGGGTGTTCCTCATGGATGAGTGATAGTGTTAGAGTCGAGTAGGGCTTGCGCAGAGTGAAAGAACTGATGTGTAACGACAGGTGAATGGGATAATTAAAAAAAAATAGTCAAGATTTCATTTTCATTATTTTTTTTCTTTCTCTTTTCTGTTTCCGTTAGTTGTTTTATGCGTAACTAATATATTCTTGTGAAATTGCGAGTTTATACTTCAATCAAGTTTGCTTGTAATCCTTTTTACCTGCTGTCGCTATGTGTTACAACAATCAATATTACAACAGCTACTTATGTACCGTGTCTAAAAACTAGCTTTATGACAATCGATGAATTAAAATTAAATCTTGATTAATGAATTAAAATTAAATCTTGAAGATAATTTTTGTTATTTTAAGTTTTGTTATTTTCAATAATAATAAAATTCAATAGAATATCTTAAAATAAAGTTAACACAAAATTACATTGATTAAAAACATTTTTTTATTTATATTATATAAATAGAAAAAGCCTTATTCGATCAGAGTTAAATCTTAAAGCTTCGTAATATTTTTATGTTTTATATATTGTACATTTTTTAGTACCACAAACTGCGCGCCAAATATTTTTTTTCGATCTTGAAACGCATCTTAAACCGATGCTAAAATAGTAATATCACAAATTAAATTGATCATTAATCAATTTAATAATGCTGATAATAAGTATCTTTCTTCTAAACGCTGCAAAAGTTTATTATAAAAAAATATCAGAGAATTTAAAGTTAAATTTACTTACTATTTGAAATGGATGTCTTTATAAGATCTTGATACATTCGTTTGATATAAATTCGTAATTTAAAGAAATAATTGCGTGATAACAATTGTATTTTCCTATAAAATTTATTAAATTATACAGATATATTTTATTATAGTATGATTTCACAACGTCCAGCATTAAATATTATTTATGTAATACACGTCCACGTTTTCTTTAGATTACAGGTTGTCGATACTTTTACAAGTATCAATTTTAAACTTTACATCTATAATTATTATAACGTATTAATTTAAGCCTCTTTATCCTAAACATTTTCATTCTCACGTGCTTACACTCTCATTCGGCTTTCCATATTAATACGCTTTCCCGTTTACTCATGCGATGAACTCTTATTATATTATATAATATCACAGTTTAATGACTCTATTTTTTATACCACTTTTTTATACTCCACACGGATTCCAATTACGATCCTGTTATTTCTTAAGTTCATCGTTCGGTATCAGTAATGGCGTCCACAAAATCGTTTAGATTAGTGATGCAGCCTGGAATGTTTTCGTGCTTAGAAGCTATTGATACCCAAAGTAGGATGCTCGTATTTTATTCATTAATAGCCCGGCACACATATCAATTTCACAGCATAATTCTCGAGACCCACTAACCAAGTGAATCGCATTACTTTTTAATCTCTGCTTTCACAGAGAAATGAAAATCATTAATAATTACAAATGCATACCGATCCCAGGAATACTTTCATAATTAAGCAATTTGCATAATGCAAATGAATATAAACATTTAATTAAATACAGTAAAATTCGTGCGATAAGGCGTTCGTAGCCTCGAGTGTGTATATTACTTTCGATGACCTAAAATAATAATTAGCATTACTGTAAGGATAAAGCAATGCTATAAAGTAATGCTGTATCGCAACACAACATTAAATTAAAATTACATTGCTTAGGCTTCCATAAAGTTGCTACACGGTGCTGCAATCTATTACCGAGCTGTTGAAGTTACATAGCTTCATACTTCTTGAACTGATGTGCTGATGCTTTATACGAATGAATCTTCAATATAAATATTTAGGAAATTATACCCTTCCCCCTCTAATAATAATTACATAATTTTTAACGTAACATGTATTGTTATTTTTCTGATGTAGACGACAGCTATTTTTATATATTTTTCGCTTTTTCCAGCACGCATCTTTTTTTATAATATTAATAGAACTTTTTATTTTCTTCGTTATTTATTTGAAGCTTATCTTTTAATATCTTTAGAATTATTAATTATTGTCTCGTTTTATTATATAAACGTTGGAAGTGAATTTACATGTACCAGTTATTTTTATTGAGGACTACTATGTATAGGAGAAAGTGAAAATCAGGAACTATCAAGGTGTACTAACAGGAATAATGCAAATTAAATCGCATGACCTCATGCGGTCGGTGAAATGTCAGGGCTGCGGGTGAGTCTTATAATACTCTTTACAGATCTTTCTTAAGTTAACTCAGGTCGATGGCGAACCAGTATTACGTTTCGTACTGAGTTTTACGTAAATTTATATTGTTGATACCAAAATTTGTATTCCATAAATTTACGTTTATATGTATTCTAGCCTCGCTAATTTATTTCTGAGATATAACATTGCTGATTTAATAATACTGTTTTATTTAAAAATATTGTTTTAAATGTATGATATCGTTAAATGTATGCTTTTCCTTATTTTTCTATATCTTGCGCATTTTTGTTCCGTTTCCTCATTTTATCCTCGAAGCATCTCGTGAATAAAATGTATGTGAATAAAAATATGCGCGCTCAATCATCACCTTTTTATATTACGTCATATATGTATACCGTGACTTTCTACATCTTGTTCGTGTAGTGCAGTGATAAAAAAAGACATTTAATCATACTAGAGACATTCTCAAGGCTCGATTCAAACTTAGCTGACAAGATTCGCGTCGTAAGGTCCAAAAATTGAGTTCCGCTGTGCACGCAAATGGCGATGAAACGACATCAACATCAGTAATTTTATTGTTTAGCAACGGTATATTATTTCCGCCGTTCCCAGCATGATCTTTTAAAAATATATTGCAACAAAAAATTTATCTCGTATCATCCCTCCTTAATTTATTTCAATTTCAACAAAAGACATTACGATTTATTTTCACACAAAGCAGTAAATCCATAAATGAAAATACGTAAATAAAAATACGCGTTCCCGTTTTAACAGACGCATTCGCGGAGGTTTTTAATTTCCAATTTCAGCAAGTTTCAATATTGAAACTTTCTAATTTCAAGAAAGGGGCATTACGTTTTCACAACTTGCCTGCAGCTGCTTCTCGCGAACTTCATGGGAATTCCATTATCGACCGCGTGCACTTTCTCAATGTGTTTGATTTCAACGTCGTCGCACTTCACCCGAAGTCCCTTCCGGTTTTGCGTATCTTCGGCCGCGATTAGGCACCCAGACACCTTACATATGTTAAGTAAGACGCGAGCGAGCGTTTCCACGAGCTCCAGAGCGCGGCAATCGCAGCAAGCCGTTACTTTGATTAGATTGAACTTCCCTCTGTGATGCATACGCCACTATAAAATGGCAGGCTTCCTGTCTCAAGAGAATAAACCCGTTTGACGATAATTTCTTATTTTCTAAAGAGATCACCGAATAATTTCTTCATGATTTGCCACTCTCTTAAGAATCTTTTAGATTCATCGATTGTAATGAGCGCTTTAATCGGATAAATGCTAATACTTATGTAAATCTCGCGATGACGTTAAGAACACATATTCCCGTCTTCGTTATTGTAAGAGATTGTAAAAGTACCTAGAGAGTATTCTATAAATATGATCGCGCGCGTTAAGAGAGGAGATAGATGTATAGAAGTTACAATATTTATGAATTATGTATGGTTCATCGAAAAGAAAATGCCACGCGCGATCAAATGGTGAGGCAATATTTACACCAGATGATTCCAGATTGTAAATATTTGTTAAATTGCTGGATAAACCTTGAACATTATGTGTGATTCATTGATCGAGTCAATTGAAATTGCAAATTAAATGATTAAGATAGTAATAGATATCGTTTAAATCTGAGTAATACACCATTCATCAATCTTCTCCATCAGTTTTCTCGCGATTTCACGATATTTATCATTATTGCCTTCGATATGAGGCAACTAATCCACTTAAAATCATCGATCACTAATCGTCGTATTTTGGAGTATCTGCCTCCAGAAGGTGAAGCCAGCCTGTGATGTCTATATACGGTCGCAGGGGAGAAGCGTTCGCAGTTAGAGGCCTCATTCCTCTCTCCTCTTCCTCCTCATTCTTTTTTCCTTTTTCTTATCTTTCTCTTTCTAAGAGCAACTTTTGGCAAAATTTTTACTAATAAACGACGAGAAGAAAAATTAAGAGAGATTGACAAAATTTTATATCTAGCTAAGGAAGAGCATAAAAATAAATATTCTTTTTTCTGATTTCGTTTACTCTCTAAGTTGGGCCTGTATCCGATCACAATCGGTGCAGCAAAGGGTCCAAAGAGAGGCAGGTAGAATGAAACACGAGCAACATAGTAGAAGGTATACTCGAACAGGTAGATAACCCGAGAGACAAAGAGAGAGAAAGATGTCGTTGGTACAGGCAAGAGAAAGAAGAAAAGGAGCAAAGAGGAGTGGGAGGAGAGAGGAAAAGACCCGTTCCTCTCTCTTTCTTCTTCGAAGACAGGCGAGAGGGGTCCGAGACACGAATTCAGGACGGAATCTGTCCGGCAGCGCCGGTTAGAAATCGCCGCTGCCTCTCTCTTTCTCTTTCCGAGAGCGGAGCGCGTTACCGTCGCCGCGGCCGAACCCAAGTCGATCTTCGAGAAGGTGTGGCGGTCAGATAGAGAGCGGGGGATAGGAGAAGCGGGAGAAAGGGTAGAGAAGATCAGGGGAGACGTCAGGGACCTTCGGAACAAGCGTGAGAGGTCGCCATAGGGCCGGGCGTAAGGCCCCCGCGGGCCAAATCTCTGATCCTGAATCATCGCTCCTTCTTCCTCGCGCGTTCACAAGTTCTTTTCTCCCTTCTCGCTCGCGCGTGGTATTCTCCATTATTCTCCCCATGGGATTCAGCATATCGATATGCCCGAAATGAGTTTCGGTGCGTCCTCGGTGCGCAACAGGTCGGCGAGCTGAGCCGAGGGGCCTCGAAGAAGGCCGATTTCGCTTCTTCGCGAGTCGCGAGGGGCCCGCTCTCCGCCGCTGGGCCCCCGGTTCCGTTCCGTTCCGTTCCGTTCCCGCTGTTCAGATCGGCGAGCGTCACTCGGCAGAACGGAGCGGCCTTACGGCCCCTTGCCCCGTGGAAAAGTGGTTAGGTTCCCGCAGCTGTCAGACGAGGCCGCGAGTTACAGGTGTGCATATCGCGTTCGTGCGCCCACGGTCGTGTACATGTGACGAGTGACGGGACGCGCGTGCTTCCTTGCGCAGGACCGAGAGGATTTCGCGGATTTTCCTCCAGGATAGCTGCGAAACGTGAGAGGCGAAGACCTCCGACATATATACAGGCAAGTAGCGACCTACGGTAGTGTGTTAGCATAGGGTCCCACTATAGACTTCCTCGCTGAAAGGACTACGGCTCGAAGAGCTATCAACTTTGGACTGACTCCGGCGATAAGATACCTTCAAATGTCTTTAAATATCGTCTCGATACACGCTTCGATCGCTTACTTCTCTTTATTTTACAATTTAAATCGGGATTTTTTTTTAACTGAAATAACTCTAACAAGTTTCAAAGTGCTCACAGACCTCATAAAAAGGATTACGCTTTATTTGAGGAAGAAGAATTTTTGCCAAATTTTAATCTTTTCTGAGAGTATTTTCTGAGACAATACTATTCGTACAACGTTACAATCGAGTTACTTGAAATTCATGTGCGCACATAATATCAAGTGGAAAGGAGACGTGCAAGGCACGTTTAAGTACTTGAGTGTTGATTTAAGGATCAAACGAAAGACACGAATACTATCTGAGGCTATTTAAAACCCGCCGAGTCTCGACTAACATGAGGAATTTACGTATCTTCGCGCTAAGATAAGATACTTCATATGTATAATAAAATCGCAGTAACGACAACGACGATTGAAATAACGGAGTCGTAAAACGTCTAAAGTTGGTGCTCGTTGAGATCGGTCACATTGGGAACGCGCAAATTTGACTTATCAATCGCGACGTGTTTCGACACACTTTTATCTCGCGAAATATTTTCGTTACGAAGCATCTTCGTTGCTAAGAATCAGTGCGAAGTGATCCACCGCGAGATGGATAACGTGGAAACGGGTTTAAGCGTGAAAGTAATTGAGGAAGTGGATGAACCGACAGGCTCGCTCATGCTCCTCATGCGGCGGGCAGGTAAAAGCCCGGCTCGTGGAAAATTGAAGTTTTTCCTCGATCGCGAGAGGCGCAGTATAATTAAAAAGAAAAATTATACGTAGGAAATAATGTCCGTTTACATTCCACGCGATAGTAAGATTATCCGCAATTTCCGTAGCTCTGACAAGGCGCTTCCGCGCCTAAGCGCTAACGTTCGCATTATCGGGAGACCATATCCTCGTTATCCATCATACTGCGACTTCCAGCCATTTGACATGACAACGTCTCTATCACGATTCTTAATTTTATTATCGAAACGTTTCGAGCATTTTTAATATTAAGAGATATCATCGCAGCTGGTCAAGGACAACCAACTGTCGCGACGCTTTACGTTATCGCTTTGGTTACAATACATACTGTAATCGCTTGACGTATACAATATGATGTATGAAAGGTTCTATTAATCGCGCATGTGTCTTCGAACATCAAATTATCTCATCACCGCCGTAATGTTCATTTATTTAAAAAAAAACGACGCGCGCTAAAAGTTTCACGACCGGCAATAGAAATTCTCTCGCTTATATGGAGAGGTCTCGTTTAATCTAGAATTTTTTTTCTCAAATCAAATAAATCGACGGCACTCATCCGACGAGTCGATTATGTGTTCGAATACGCCCATAATAACGGGCCGTCCACTAGCCGGTGCATCCACCGTGTCAATCTGTTTCCTGAATAACGAGTCCCCAGCCGAAGGAGACGAATGAATGATGAGATCCGTTTGTTTCCGCGAACAGTGATGGCCCTGCGCCTGAGGGGTAGCAAGGATGTCAAGAAGAGCTTCTATTACGTCTGGTACCTTGGCGCGAGAGAGGCCAAGGGGGTGGACGGGATGCCCGGTGCCATAGCTTACCTGCTGGAGCGGGAACGACTTCAAGAACCTTTCAAGGTCACACTGCAGGTGAGCGGGACCATCCTGAAATCCGGTTTTGACGGTGGCGGTCGTGGTGGCGGCGGCGGCGGCGCGCACCGAAAATATCGCGGAAACGAATCGACCGACGCGACGACGAGCCGCGTGACCAACCGACCGAAACGCGCGTCAATATACCATCGTACTTGTCTATTTCCGCCTTCTTCATCTTCTTTTTCTTTTTCTATTTCCTTGCGTGTCCGCACGCGTGACAGTGAAAGCAGTCGCCGAAGAGCAGAAAAATCGCTAAATTACGACCTTATCCCGGCAGCCGCAAGTTCGCTCGAACGGGTTTTCCCGTCCAGTCGATTGCCCCGGAACGAACGAGTTCCGACGCGGTTTGATGGCGCCTTGGTGCATTTTAGGAACGTGGGAATTTTCGGTAAACGTGTAACTGGAGAGAAAGATGCGTTAACCTCGATGGAACGCGCGTTCGCGATACATGTTGCGGAGGAGGAAGAGTCATCCACATAACGCGTTTTAATAGTTCCCGTTAAAAGATCCCTGGTTGTCCGTAACTGAGACCGGTGAAAGGATGCGCGTTCTTTTCAACTTCGTATCTCCTTTCCGACAGTTGCAACGCGCGTGCAACGAAACCGTTTCCCGAGGGCAACTTTGTATTATGTATTTGTAACGTTACGCGGCGTTCGCCGCTCGAGTAAATGTAATAATAAATTCACTGACCCGAATCTTACAGAAACGAGTGCAGCGCTAATACGCTACCTTGATGGAGAGAAAAGAGAAATTAAACGCACGACGCCAAAACTGTTTCGCGACCGTTAAACGTGGACACGTGGCATGCGCTTCCCGGCGCATATCAAGTGGCGGCTGAAAAAGGATACGCTCGCTCGTTTAGAAATCGCGCTTGCCACCGGTACGTGATGCAATAAATCTCGCATCGAGCCGCAGTTTTCGAACCCGGACGGCGCGAGACGTGATCTAGCGTTCATATTAACGGTGTCAAATGAAGCAAACGGGTTCTTTGTAATAGATTTTTAGCCTACGTCGCATTAGGGTTCCCCAGATGCGCCAGCCCATTTGTGTGCTTTTAAAAGGAGATTAGTGCACGTGAGCGGTCTGCGATAAAAACCTGGCTAGTTGAATAACCGATTAGGTTTTATCTCTAACTGTACTTTGCTGTTATCGTGAAGGTTTGTGGTGAGAAGTTATTGCTTACCTCATATATGACTAGAAAGTAAACCAGATCTAACATAAATATGTGTTTATATATTTTTTTTACGATTTTTTGTTTCCTATCTTTATTGCTCTCTGGCCTTCCCAACCTGCCCAATGCACTTGCTGTTTAGTCGAAATTCACGGCAATTGCATCGCGTCGAAAAGAAAGAGACGCGTTATGAAACCAGATCTAGTCGTTGTGTAAGTTTAATTGTCAGCGTAGCGACGATGCGCAGGGAAAGTCTATGAGATGCAGACGTGGGTGGCAGCTATCCATAACCGGTCTCGCGAGCGTTTCAGCAATCCGAATCGTCGCGATGATCGACAGCGCGGTAATTAAGTGCTTTCGCGAAGTGGAACACATTGTACGAAGAGAGAATTACGCGGCACACGCCTTCTCGCATATCTGCGCTCACGTGAGTCACTTTAAGTACAAGGACGAATGTTTGCGCGGGATGCAAGATGAAGAACAAGGCAGTCGAGACAGAGAGAGAGAGAGAGAGAGAGAAACTCCGATTAATTAATATTGGCGGTGCTGTCGACACGTTAAAAATTCAAGGAACGAGGTCTTATTACGAGACATCGTATATTCATGTTATCATTAATCTATATCCATTTCATTATGCATTTAAACGTTGCGACGGTCATCTGGAACGCATCGCGAAGCGATATCCTCGCGATTCACGAGGTGCGAAACAAAGCCGCGGTTTGCGCAAGGGACTCGCGCGCGCGAGCGCAACCAGCGATGTGAACTGCGTGCATTATATTTGATAGGTGAGCAACAAAGGTCTGAAGATTATACAAACTGTTCATCCTGGTGGCTCGACGAGATCGGCGGTGAAGCACTTGGTACCAGGTCACGCGGTACTGGCGGCCGTACAGCGGGAGGACATCGTGGCCGCGACTCTGCTCCTGCCAAATCCAGCGACGAACAATCCCGTGCACGTGCACGCATACAGGTTACTACGTCAATTTATTACGCAGACTAATAAAAATTTCAATGGACGTAATAGACACGATAAATTGACCGTATGAATGAAATTGCACACGTGCAGGCTACTACGCAAATTTTTATTACACGGACTAATAAACGTTCAATAAGCGTAATAATGATAAATTAATCGTACCAATTAAACTAGCTAATCAGGGAAAATTAATTTTCAACACACTCTAATATTGATTGATTATTAAGATTGACTGTAAGTAAGGCAATTCTCATCCTAATTAACTTTATTCTCTTTCCGTAATCGACTAGACACGTTCAAATCGCAAATCAGACAGGAATACAGACCTTTATAAGAGTGTAGAGACCTTTATTAAGAATGCCGACGAAACATGGGAACATAAGATGCAGCCATACTGTTTATCCATCAAGTCCGTGCTAGGAATTCGCGGTTAAACAGAGGCCATTCGGTTCATCGCCTCGATCTCACCCATTACGAGCGCACGTTTCGTTCTTTAATTAACGACTTTCGTAATTCTAACGGATCGTTAATGATTTTCATAATCCCGCGGCGTTCGCACGTACCTCAGCCGTGTTACATCGTCGCTGCGAACGGATAGAAGTATTCGGAGCAACCTTGTCATTAAATTGCAAATTATCAGGGCTATTAGTTCAACGATCTGCTTCACAGCGGTACGATAATTAGCGTGCGTTCGCGACGTAATTATTCAGAGCTCAAAGATACAAGACCGAATTTTATTTCGTACACGAGACTGCGGGGACAGAAACAGGATTATAAATGTCGTTCCATGAGAATCGGCACTGACAGCTTCGATTGTTCAATCGGAGTTAACCGCAAAGGCGCGTGATCTCTTTGGTATGCTCAATGAAAGTCCCGTTAAAGAACATTTTGCCGTATAGAGGAGCTCGGACGAAATATTACAACTATATATCCCGCGTCACGTATTGTATATATTTCGTATACCGACGACCTAAATGAGAAGAAGTAGCCGATCTTCTCCTCGCTGGGAACGCCGATTCTACTTATCGGTGAGCTTACATCTTACGTGTAATGAGATGCGCATTTTCCATGTATTTTTCATAAACAGAGCGTCTTAATCCCACACTTGTCGTACATGGAAGTTTTGTTCCGTACCTTATCTACCTAATCTTGTTTTACCGTCGCTTCTTGCTTTGAGATACTCGGTGTAGCATTTGCGTGCAACGTTACATAAAGGAAGACAGGCAAATTATAGCTCTGGAGTATCGCTGTAGAGTCAACAGGATGAGATTACATCTGTCACTCCTTCGTCTTATTTCGATGAAGGCAGAACTTCATTTATCTCTCGTCTTGCTTTTCGGTCATTCTAGATGCGACTCGGTCGAGACCGCCGAATTGTTAGGTGGCCAGTTGAAAGCGCTGGCGTCACACACCGACAATTTGGCCAGGGTCACGGCGAGCGAAGGCAGAATCCGCAGCAATCTAGGCAGCGACGGCCGAAGTACCAGAGAGTCCGAGTCTTCCGAAGGTAGCGGTGAGCTCAGACACGATCCGGTCCAAACCACGACCATTTACGAGTCTTTGGCCGCTGAATTGCGAGCAAAATTAGGTGAATATCTTTACCGGACGTCGTTCTTGACATTTGTTCGCTGTACAAGATTCCGTACTAATATCGGAAGGCAAATGACACATTTCAAAGAATACTACACTGAAAAAAAAGTCTAGTTATAACTACCAAATGTATAGTGAAATAGTATCAATTAAATATTTTTTCAATATAACCAAAAATAATTTTATTTTACTAAATGTTTAATAAGTATTGTCAAATCTGGTATAAGTTATTAAATATTTAGAAAAGCAAAATTATTTTTGGTTACATTGACCAAATATTTAATTGATACTATTTCACTATACATTTGGTAGTTATAACCAGTCTTTTTTTTCAGTGTACCGCATATGGGATTGGAAAGTCGTTTTGTAAATAAATGTGAAAAGAATAGACAAGAAATAGAAATGTAAAATACAATATAATTTATATAATTTCTTTGGAATGTGCCAGAGAATTTTGTTCGTTTCTCTCATTACCATTTGTATGAAACGAGCTGCTCTCTCGCAGTCGGCGATATTGGCCGTGCGCGAGAGAACGAACGACGAATGTCCGCGCGCGCGCGCGTCATGCGTGTCAAGGCAACGTGGGTACGAAGCAGACAATCGTGTTTCAGGCAGGGGCAATTCCGGCGATAACGATGTCGGCCCGATATTATTGCCGCCGCGCGATTACGATACCGTGCACAGGCACCGTGGCAACTTGGCCGGCATCGAGTTCAGACGTTGCCTGAATCAGACCATCGTGGGTGGTAGCACGGCCATCGATAGGGGTGGCACGAGAAGCGCGGCCAGTAGCGGTATAGGATCCGATAGCGCGGCGACGCCACCACCTTATCAGACGCATCATCCACCTATCGGCCACAGACCGTCCAGACCGTCCAGAGATTCCTCTTCCGGTGAGTGACTTGACGAAAATCTGATGGAACGATGAAACTAAGTGATGACGAGTTCTCTCTCAGATCCTTGAATTATTACCTCGAATAATGCATCTTTAATTTTAAGGTCTTTAAATAATTTTCTCTTTGATATTTTTAGTAATTCTCTGTTTTACAAATCGCGCGGTTTTCGGTTTTATATGAAAATAAATTCCTACGGAATTTTGATAAATCCTACGTAAATCTTGAGCTGCGGAGGTTTTCAGTTTTACATATTCCTTCCATAATTATGTGGCAATTAAAATTCACGATTGGCGCAACACGGCAGAGATAATGCTAGCTGCTGTTTCCGACAAACTGGAGCTTGTATGAGATACAAGCTGATATTAAGAAGCACATGTATATGAAATTAGGCGTTAGCAAGTAGGTCGTTGCAACGCGATGCAGTCTGAGAAGCATTTTCGCGACTCGGCCGTTGCGTCAAGTTACGATGCAACATCCCATTTCAGGCAAGAAAGCCTGCGCCGAGGAGCGTGCGTAAAATTGGCTGCGAGCGTGACAATTGCACCTAGCGAGTGTGAAACTTGCCGTGAATATTACGCTCGCGGTTCACAGAAATTCCGCGTCATTGGCCAACCACCACTGAGAGTATCGTTGCGTAGATATAATACGCGGCCGCGAAAATAGGTTTTCAGGACGTAAACACACGGGTTTACCTCGAAGCTGCTATTTCGACGCAATTACCTTCTTATTTGGCATACTTAATGGAAAATTTATACCATGTCGACTCCGGCAATTAAATTTATTGCAGCTTTATACACGCGCGATGGCTGTATTATTTCGAAAGTTGTACAACTTGCTCGATTTGCACTCTAAGAACCGATCCGTAAATCGCGTCGTAAAACATGGAAAGTCGACGACACGGAGAGATCGATCGCGAGAGAAGAAGATTCTTAAGTTATATAAACACGACGAGCGCGCAGAAGAAAAAAGAAATAACTTCATCTCGTTACATAATTTGCGGCTAATTGCAAAATGGAAAGTTTTTAGAATAATCTCGCGATGCTGTTGACTGGACGCATCATTACGCCGGTTAAACGATAATGCAAGCCGATGCTGGGCGCCGTACGAAAGTGAAAGTCTTCGCCTCTTCTTTTCGCGATCCGTCTCAGGAAATGATCGCGCACCCAATAATCATTCTTCTCGAAGCGAGGAGAATCACCGAGATCGGCGAAATCAACTTTACGCGCGGCAACAAACGTAGAGAGCGAAATGATTACTCCTAAATAACTCACTCTGTCGAAAATTGACAAAATAACAGCGTGTTTGTCGCCAATTGTCGTTGTCAGGAGACACAAAGAGACAAACCAGCCGATTGAGCTTCTTTACCTTTTCGTCGTTGTTGTCGTCCTCTCTCGGCGAGATAAAAATGTCAAGCGTATCTCTTCGCAATCTACACGTCTCCTGCGCACGAAAGCGGAAATGAATCCATGATCAAAGATTCACAGCCGACTCAACCGGCGACGAGAAAAATTTGGGCGCTTTCTACTCGCGGGGCAGAGCGCCCATGTGCGTGCCAGCTCGAATCTTATCGGTTCTCGTAGAAAACTGGGCAGTGGCATACCGAGCGACCTCGTAACCCAGTTTGCCGATAGCTACGAAAAATCGTTTCTCGTCAACGTCTTTGAGCACGTTCGCGTTTTCTTTCCTTCTTTTCCGGCAGTTCCGCCATTGAGACGTCTGTGTTGAATACGGAATCAAGTCCGGCCCGATTTGCCGCAACGCACGCGGTCTTCTTCAACAGCAAAATCGTCCACTCTCACCGCGGTCAAGCTCGAAAACATTGCATTCGCGAAATACCTGCACGCGTCGCGCGTCTGTGCGAGGAAAACGTGCGGAAATTGCATCATCATGTATGAAAAGTCGATCCAGGCGCAATGTAAATTAATTCATCGAATTCAGGCAAGCTGACCTGTAACGCGGAAGAATCGCGTGTCGCAGCCTGACAGTCCGTTGGCGTTTCTCTCCGCGATAATTCCCGCCGGCTGTTTAAGCTCTTCACCATCTGCGCGACCGAAATTTTCTGCGGTTAAATCTGTCAAAGTGGACGGAGCGACCGCAGATAGCAAATCGTGGTTGCTCACATCCGATGAGGAAAGAGGCATTTAAAGACTCACGATCCGATTAAGAGAAATTTATTTCATTTGCATTATACCCTTTGGTATGGAGGGAAAGAGGGAGAGTGTCTTGAGAATGGGGACGCAGCGCGATAGAGTGGAGAGTAGATAACGGTGATGTTTAGTATAATTGCTTTTTTATTGGCACTCGAGTCGAGAGTCGCTTGCGCGCGCGAATCCATCCTACTTGCTTTATCTTTTGCACAAAACAGTCGCGTGGTCCGATACCGCAGCGGTGCACATTAAGATGCACGCGATGCGCGTATATCAGAGCTTCACGCTTGTCCTTCGGGGCGTGCCTACCTCGCGAGAAACATGTTTTTAACGGACGACTGACCTATATAACGTCGTTGAATAAATTTCGAGATGAGGACGGAGGGGGAAAAAAAAAAAAGACGATTCCGATACCCCGCCGCATCGCCGTGTACTACCGGCGGAAGATACGCTTGCCACGGCTCCGGCGGTGTTAAGCTCGTACGCGAGAGAGATTGTATTTGAGCACCTGTTACAGTGGAAGGAATACCGTTAGGACGTCGTCGTGTCAGCGGCAGGTACCACGACGGCGGCACGACGGGCATATCTCGGCTGGCTCCAGGGCTACGTACGGCTGTAAAAACCGACCGATCGCCGATATTGGCCGCCGGACTTTGCGCGGAAGCTGAGCATTCGCGGCTTTAATAGACTCGCAAACAGAAAAATCCAAGTGTCCCGCGCAATTACGTACCGCTAGCAACGTCAATTCCCATGATGAGTAGCATGAGGAGTAATTAGCAAGCGATGCCAAAACAACGGCTTGAAATTGCGCGCAGTGCAGGCGCGCGATGATGATGCGACTCGAATCAGTAAATGACGTACAATTTTTATATAATACAATTTTGGATTCTTTGACAATTTCTAAATTAAATTAAAAATTGACCCACGAAATCGTACGGTTTCACAGTGAGCCTTTCTTTTGGAGCGGTCCAACATGCATTAAGACGGGTCAGCGCCGCCGTGACAGCACGAATAGTAAAGTGGAAGGAGATATTGTTTTCACGTTATTCGACAAGATGTACTGATGGCCCAGAAGGCAAGGCTGGCAATGAGACACGTCCGATCCAAACGTCTAATTTCGAAGCTATACGTGCGCGTCGAAGCTATGTAGGGTCACTGCACCAGTCAATGAACAAATAAAAACAACTTAATATAATTACATTTTTAAGTAAACATATTTTAATAAAATTTGTAAATTTAGAAAATTAGATTTAAATGTCAATTAATTTGTAATTTGTTATTTTGAAGTCTTATTATTTTTCGTAAACGGTCATTTACTGGTGATTGTTCAGCGACTGGTAATGTTACTGCAGTAACACTATACCGACCGCGAAGACTCATTCGTCTCTTAATGTAAACAAGCTCTTCCTACTTCGTAATCTGCTATCCGCAGACAATAGATCCGCCTTTAACTCGAATTTCAGGAACTTCGCGACTTTAACGATCCCACGAGTGTCGCGTCGCAACAGCAGCACTCGACTCTCATCGAAGATGCACGACTCCACGCGACTTTTTGCGAAAGAAAAGACGATTTAGTTGTTTTAATATTAAATAAATTCATCGACAATATCGATTCCGTCGTGGGAAATAACCAGGAAACGCAACACGCAGATACCCATCCTCCTTCCGTCACGTTTACGTTTCGCATGATTAGAGAGGACGCGACAGATGCTGGACCGCGATCAACACCTGATCGCGATTTTTTTCCACCGCCGTCTCACCGTGTGAACGGCGTCTCGTTTGCTCCTACCAGAAATCCTTGCGGTTTAAAGCGACGTGACACACTTAAACTGCCTTCGCATGTCTTATAGTCACGATTCGCCTCTGCATCGCCTCACGTGACGTAGCTGCATTTCGCGCGAAACTATTCTAACGCTGCTTAGATCCCAGCCGGAGATTAGACGTCAGCTTATCGCTTCGCGGCGATGCTAATCAATTACGCTCTCGTCGACGTCTTATTGTGCACAAATTTTTAGTATCTCGTTATGTACCGTTGTGTGCGCATACTGTCTCGAAAGTCGCCGATACCGTGATAAATAAAAATTGCACCTTTGCAAAATTGCACACACGCTTCATAAAACTGATTTATTCGCGATGGTAAATAATATATGCGACTATAAACTACAATTCTAACTGTACATCTCGACGAGAAAGCATGCGTTTATAAAATTCTCAGAGAGGGCTGACGACACTCGCCTGGGTCGCTGACGCTGAATTTCACCCTCCGATTCTTACCTAATACAGTAACGGCATTCCGCCTCTGTGTTTTACTGCGTATCGTTGCGCAAAGGAGTCCTTCTTCGAAGAGGCGCGTTTCCTCGAGCGACCGCGAGGGAAGGCGGGGGCCGAGAGCGCCGCTCCGTGTCGTCGTTGTTTACGGCAACGGGTAATGACAGTTATGCTGATGATGATGATGATGAGACGTTGCCTTGACGACGACGACGTCGACGACGACGACAACCGACAGCGCATAAATTCGTGCGTGAGTCGACCTCGTGGGAGGCCGTTGTACGTATACGGAATAAAGTTCCGCATTCTCGGCCCACAGCCCGAGGCACCTCTCAGCCTCCTCGTGTCTCTCTGAACTTCATCGGTGTTCCCTCATCCCCCTCTACGTCTCTTTAGCCCGCTACCGCTCTTTAAATCTTCCTTGACCTCACCGAGATGCCAGATTCCGCGAGAATTACTGCCGGCCGATTTTTCACGGGACAAGGATTGGAAGGACAAATCGGATGACGTTATTACTTGAGATTTCAAAGCCATATCGTCGTTTGGCTTACAAATAAGAGAAGAAGAAATGGAAGACTGTTATTAAATAAAATTATCAACGCATTATATTTTATTGAGTCTTTCATACTATATTATAGATTGATATGAAATAAAGTCACCTATTTTATAATTAAACTTCTTATCCTATAATTAGTAACAGCTAAGATAAGACATAACATCAAGAATAAAAATGTTCAATGTATTTAAATGAAGTGAAATTATAGGTAAACATGAAAGTATAATTATAATTTACATGTTAATCGTTCGTAGACGACGATTGGGGTGTGCCAAATGAGGATAATGATTATCTACCAGAAGTGGAGACAGCTGCAAGCCTCACACTGCCACGACTGCCGCGAAGCCCCGAAAGGCTACCCAATCAAGCGAACAGGGGAATTTCGCCGAGTTGCAACAGGAATCGACGAACGGCGGAATTTAGACAGCGCTCACCGAGTCCTCAATATCAGCCCAGGGTCAATCCCGGCGAGGTGACCAGTCCCAGAGAAAGGTTCCAAGATGCCAAGGAAATGTTTAGGGCGATGGAGAGGGAGGCCATCGCCAGACCTGTTCTCTCCAGGCAGAGAGACATCGAGCATCATCCTGTACATAGGTGGGCTTCAAGAATGCGATGTTCCTACAGATGAAATTAATAAATAAAATTTCTAAATAATATAAAATTCAGGAAAATTTATCTTCTATCAAAAAAGAAATCTATTTCATAATTAAATTGTTTAATGCAAACAAACATTCGAGTTAAGAGCGGTTTAATCGCGAGTAAAAGTCGAAATGCAACGTCGTCTTCGAGAGTATCAGTCCATAGATCTGAATGCGACATCGATCGTTGCGTTTTTCGTTTTACACATATATGGTTCTGTCCAGCTTTCCACGCTCGAATGGGTTTCGAGTAACAAACATTTTCACCGATCAAACGCGTTCTCGCAAGAGAGATTTATGAGGATACTGATCTCGATGTGTTTGGAAACGTTTATGGAAATTGCAATTAGCATCGATATATCTTACATGTCCACATTCCTTTTATAGAAGTTTTTCATAGAAAATCATTCTCAAACTCTTTTGAAGAAATCTGAAAAAATTCCTGATTTTCATGAATGAGGGTAATTCATGTTTTAATATAAAAATGTTATTATGCATTGATTAATTGACTAAATTATAACGATTTGTTATTTGACAGAGTCCAGTCGGCTAGACAGATTCACGAAGATCGATCTGGTCGGCAATATCCGGCAAGCATGAACTCCATGTCTTCCCACGAGTCCGCAATCAGACGAACTCATTGTCTGCCGGATGTGCTTGATCGTGAAAATGTTGTGTCTTACAAGGGTAGACCTCGACCTAGGACTCATCATTATGCGATTGAACGTCCACTTGAGCAGGAGACTTCGAGGCCGCGGCCAAGGAGCTTCTACGAGAATCCGTCAGTCGGCAGAGATTTTAGAGATCAGAGGAATCTCGTAGATCAGAGAGACGTAAGAGTCGTTTTTGCCATTTAAAATTGCATTTAGCATTAGGCGTGATCTAAGCACAATTCTAAAATTATAACGACTTTTGTATCTTTTCATTAAACAGATGCGAGAATTTCGAGAACGTACGCAGCACTCGCGAGAATTGCGCGACAAGTTGCGGACGAGGAGCACGACCTACCAGGAGCTGTCAGAGCACGAAAGATATCCTGGACTCGATCGTGAAAGTGCCAGACCGCCATTGGAGATGATCCCGACATCTGGAAGATACCGTCACAGCTACGCCGAGCCGCCGAGATTGGGTTTAGCTGCGCTTCATCCGTACTGATGCATTAGCCTGTTAATTGGTGAATTATTTAATGAATTAACCGAACATATCGCGCTATCGTTATTATTCATGCACTGCGCCTTGACCGTTCAGTGTGTTCATAGCTAATGACCTTTATCCCGCCTCTATAATAAAATGAGGAAGGAAAAAGGTGATCGAGGACTGCGATATGGATATTTTTACTTTTCGACTCTGGGCTATTAACAGGTAACAGTTTTCGATTATTATTAATATCATTCCTCATTACTGGTCGCTCATATTATATAATACGTGCAAAAATGGATTATTTAATTTAATTGGCAAAATAAATTATAAAACATAGTATAAATTATAATTTTTACTTTAAAAAGTGAAGTTATTTGGAATTTGGATGGTGCATTAAGATTAACGTGTAACTTTGACGATTTGCTCACGTATCGTGCCACTGAACAGTCAATGCTGATTGGAGATTGTATATGTATGTAACGAGAGTAAAAGAAGCTTGTATATGTATTACATATTTTCGATGAATCCAATTCTATGATATTGCGTATGGTTGTTATCGAGTACGAACGCAGGATATCGTTGACAGAATGGTTCTGATTAGAAGAACGAATTCTAACACGATCCCGTGTACGTACCATATTGTTATGCGTCAGATGCCACACTAACAATATAATAATAATAGTAACAACACAATAATATTGATAATAACAGTACCAATAATAATTGTAACAAAAATGTCTCGCATTATTTATTTCCTCCTTCGATCTACCGAAGTCGCCGAACACCGAGCATGATTAAAAATCGGTTACATGTATCTAAAAATAAATTTATTTAGAGAAGATTTGAGAAACTTTTACATTTTTGGATACATTGTTATACAGTTTTATTTATAACCGAAATATGCGAAATGCATTTATTAAAAACTGGTTATTACATAAAAGTTTCTCTTTTTTGCTAATGGAAAGTCGCCACTAAATCAATGTCTGCTATAAAGACATCTTATTAAATAAGAATTAAAATAAACATTAAAAATTGTGAAACCCAATATTTCGTCTTATATATTGAAAAAATAATTAATTGAATATTTTCTTCTTATTACATAACATAGTAAGTTTCTATCTCAGATTAAGATGATACATCCTAATTTATAGTTGTATGATGGGAATTTTAGAAAATAGTGCGTGTATAACACATCATGAATCTCCATTTAATTTATTCCGCGATCATATCCTCGCAGTAATCAGCGATTATGTAAAGGAGACATTCAGTAGTAATAAAATGAATTCGGAGAATCCTGCGACAGGGTACTTACATACATACGAGAGGTGAAAATCGAACAAGTATGGCGCAAGCAATAATCTCTCCGATTTCCAGGAAGACGTTGCCCTCGGGCTGTGTTACATTTCATCGAATCCTACGCCCCGAATGCATCGGGGCGTTCCACATTTACAGCGGCGAAAAACGTAAGGCATATGCGAAAAAATGCACATATCTGCCCGCCAAGATTTTATAGCTTAAGAATTTGTAGAATACCAATCATTCCAAACAGTTAAATGTTGTCCAATAAAATTTAAATGTATTCAACCTTAACATTTATCACAGAGATAAATTAGCAGCTTAATGCTTGATAAAAAAATGACGTTGCATTCGATAAAACTTATTGCAAATCAGCTGGAGTAATAAATTAATTAAATAAGTGGTTGACACGAAGCAAGTAGCGTACATTGTTACAATATTTTTTGTTTCGATATTTTTAACATTTTATTTTTACATGTACAACGAAGAGAAAGTCTCCTTTATCGGCAGATGAATAAATTTTTCTCTTCGATATATAGTGCAATGTATACATATTATACATATATAAAAAATGCTAACAGCAAAGTAGCGGCTAGAGATGCTCGCGTATCAGCTTTCGCACTAAGAGGAGAAATTGCTCAAACGCAATACGAAACGGTCTCGCACAGAAATTGATACATATCGCGATTTACGAAGGAAAGTACAACAAGCAGCTAAGTGTATTATAATTTCGAGAAAGTCTTCGCCCGAGACATAACAACATCGAGCATATTTCAATATTCGCGATTTATTCATATCTTTCGTTTTCACTCGCATCCCCTTTCAATCGTTGTTAATCTGCGTACTTGGAAATGTGCGACCCCGCAAAAATGCTCGCGCGAAGTTTCGTAAACCATAATCTCTGGACCCTCTCTCGGCTGCAATTTCGCAAAGGTAAAGCCGAGATTACAAGACACATAGAATTGTCGCTGGTTTTCCCGCTGATGAGACCCGCAATCACGCGGAACATTGCTTCATCCTCGAGCCAGAGCGTTATACCGGGTGACCGTTATTAAGAACGGTACTGAGCGTGTCGTTCTCTTGTAGTGTAATTCACACGCCGCCTAATGTAATTCAGAAATTCGATTACCGTTGCGTTGCCGCGCTTTCCGCGTTTAAATTCTCAGAGATCTCAGAGACACGGTGCCGT
The DNA here is from genome assembly GCA_003595255.1 of Solenopsis fugax. Lineage (NCBI taxonomy): Eukaryota > Metazoa > Arthropoda > Insecta > Hymenoptera > Formicidae > Solenopsis > Solenopsis fugax. The sequence goes on along the minus strand of QKQZ01055920.1, from coordinate 1,715 downwards.
TTTCGCATCTTTTGAATACAAAAGCGAGAAACAATCTCCTCTGTTGAGCTCTGAACCTGTTGAACGGAATATGCGCATGCAAATTGATTATTTGTCTTGTAACTTTTTTTTTTTTTGAACGATTTTGCGCGGCGAGAACGCTGCTTCATCGCGAGATATTCAATTCGCAAATGTACAATTCGCATGATGCGTGGCAATATGTGCGTGTGAAATGCAGCACGGATAAACAGGCTCCCCTTCTTCTGTAAAGGGATTCAGCGCCTCGAACCTGCTCGCTTCTCTCGATGGCAGTGACCTGTTATAGGGGTCTCACGGGCCCCAGGGCTTTTATACTCGCGCGCGCACGCGATAGTTCCTGGTTAAATGCCAGGTACACTATATTGCGCGCTCTAAACCTATATATCTGATCTTGTCTTACCCTTTATTCGCATACCGCGAGAAAGTTACGAAATGTCTCAGGATTTTTACTGTACGCATCGTAAATATCATCAGTTTGATCAATAATATCGACGTTGATTGCTCAATTTAGAATTTTTTCTTCACAAGCCGCCTGGGAAACGCATTATCTGAATGTAAATCTATTAAATAAAAAGAGAAATATAAATTCATGAATGATAATTGAACATAGTTACAAATTCTGAATAAGTGCTTTGCTACGTAAAATGATCTGCGACGATTTCGTCGTCAACGATAAATTAATATGAGCTGTGATGACCCCGTATCTATCTGAAGACAGGAGTAAGTACGTGACGGAAAAGCGAATGCTACCTGTCGGAAGTGCTATTGTTTCCGATGCGCATGCGGGAAAGAATTTTTTAAACTTTCCTGCCTAATTATATAGTTGCATATATGTGCGTTTGATTGTCGTAACGTTTGCACTATGTTAAAATAAATCATATTGATTAGAATTTAATTATTAATTCTTAATTATTAATTAGAATTTTGTTGAATACTTTTGAATATTAATTTTCTGAATAATTTTGATCATCAATTATATTATTTATTGTAATAAAATTTAAGATATTTTAAAAAGTAATCAAACTTTTAAATAACAAAAAATAATTTAATAATTTAATTTAACAGTAATTTATATTAAAAGTCTTACAATAATTACATTTATATTAGTTACCAATATGTAATAGTTACTGCCTTCTTTCTAAATAAATTTTTATTAAACTTATGACACGGAATATTTATAACATTCAATTATCATTTTAATCAGTAAAAGTGAACCGTCATGGTTATAGTGACGGCGCCCGTGCGGCGAATATCTCCAGCGCGCGCGTTTATGTCTCCCGTTATTCTACTCAACCCGGCGCGCGGCGACTTCGATGCCCGGTCACGCTATGTCCGCCAAGTGAACAGCACGAGCGCAATTGAGCGCAATAGATTGATAGACATAAGAACACTTAAAACACAACCGTTCATGGAAAAGAAAGAACGAATCGCAGTCTATTATCATGGCGTTCTTTGTAATTGGTAACTAATCTTCTGTAAAAGACATTGCAGTTCAATATTCGAGTTGAGTTTATAACATGTACATATATTAATATGTATTATCTATTTTCCAGGAAAAGATGATTAAGCATTATGAATTACATATCTCTTTAAATTATTAGTAATTATAAATTATTACAGAAATCTTTTCGAAAAATTTATATTTATATATATATATATATATTATTTGTATGTATATATTACTTATAGTATAGATT
>QKQZ01055919.1:0-27711 GCA_003595255.1 Solenopsis fugax | reverse complement strand
ACATATTAAAGGCTCGTCAAGATCGGAGGTGGACACCTCGGATCGGTTCCTTGTAAGTAAAGTTAAGTTTATTAATTTTTTAACTTTATTATATGTAACTTGTAACTTTTTAACTAGTTACCACTGAACCCTGATATTTATTAATGTACATACCTTACTATCAAGATTACTCGTAGGATCACGAATTCCTGGCCAAAGAGAAATTTCTATTGCTGAATCCAAATCTTCCCTAAAGAAAAATTCAATATTAATATATGTATTATATGTTTGTGTCTTCCAATGCATTCAATGCAAATAAAATACGAACCTGGTTAAATGATATTTTCCCATAATATTTATCGCTGTTTCTATACCATCCATCCCGTTATCTATCAGAGGTTTTATGATGGCGTTTCGAATATGGGGCAAATAATCCATATTTAGTGCATCCTTATTTGCACCCGTGGCTAGTCGCGTATGCATCGTCAACTCTTGCATTAACCTAGAAACGACACATTAAGCAAACAAAGTATTGATAATGAAAACCGGTGTAATCATAAATCATGTTATAATAAAAAAAATCAGTATTCTATAATTTTATATTTAATACCTGTTAAATCTCGTTGCCTTCGAATTTCGGCCGAACCAACTCGGGAATCGTATCAATGGTTCAGAGCTTCCCGACATTTCGTTAGCTGGTATAACGAACGAAAAACAAGCATGCATCGGGAGTAGACTCCACATCATATTGCTTCTCATTATCTTCTCGACGAGGTCTCCCTGGGATATACTGTCAGCTGCATTAGCAATTCTTTCTAACCTCTGACGACTGCAAATGTAACAAAGTTTATTAATTCTTGGTCATTAATTCTTCATGTACAAAGGTAGTGATATACTCACGGTGACGCTTGAAATAATCTGATTCCCAGATAATTTTCTTGTATAAAAAGAGGCGCTATATTGTAATCATGGAAATATAAACCAATCTTATCATTCAAATTCATATTTTTATGTTCCTCTACATTGAATGCCTTTTTTGTGACATCAAATGGACCGAGTTTAAAGTCCTTGTTCGAATTCTTTTTATCAGTCGTCTCCACGTGCGACGTTTGGCTGCCAAGAAATTCCAGATGATTTATTACTTGTCGAATATCATGATTCGTCGACTCGATTAAACGATCGAGATTCTCTGTCGAGATTTTAATATTCTCTTTATAACACAAGGATTTCATAGAACTCTGTAAAGAAAAAAAAGTTTAAATCATATCAATTACATTATAACAAACATTATTCAAGTTAAATTCTATCAACTGTACCCTGATCTGTTCCACTCTGAGCTTCGAATATTTCAGATCGTAGCTGTGCGTAGAAATGGTTTTCACCTTCGTATTAAATCGATCGTTACATATACAGATAATTGGCACTTCCGTGTGTTTTATTAAACCAACTAATTCTTGTAAGCCACCGCGATCTTCGTTGCCAGCCATACCATCGACTTCGTCCATCAACAGCACATGCTTGCTCGTAATTTTTTGTTTGGTACCTATAATGTATTGCATGAGAAAATGATACGATTATTTCAAGATTTTACCAATTTATATTACCAATATTCACCTGTGACATAATCTTTCATCGTAGTATTAGATAATAATCCTGAGACCGCTTCTTTCAGAAGCGTCTTGTTTCTCGTGTCAGAAGCATTGAATTCCACAAGGTCGTATCCCAATTCTTTACAAACAACTTGCACAGTTGTTGTTTTGCCAACGCCTGGTGGGCCGGACAGCAAGGCAGCTTTGAAACTTTGTCCATGAGTTTGTTTGGCAGCTATTAGACAACAAATTAAAATAATATATCTTTGTTTTATCTTCAGTATAATTGGATTAGAAGTACGATGATAAAAGCTGACATACTGCCGTCTTTGACTTTGGGATCCTGACGATTTTTATGCCAATCACGTAGCCATATGTACAAATTGTGTGCACAGCTTTTATCTCCTTGCTGACCTATAATGTGCTTCATAGTTTTGGGTCGGTACTTCTCAACTAATGGTTCTGATCCAACGCTTGTAATTATCTAGAAGAATATAACAGCAGAAAAAATTATTTTAAGCTCTATTTTATCAGGGTCGAGTAGGTTAACATTTCTTTTTAACTAAATTACGTTAAAATTAATGATTTATAAAATTAGTCATGTCAAAAGTTATATGAACGAAAAACTGTAACTCATTTAAAAGTTGCATTAATTAAAAGTTAATTTTAAATGAAAAGTATTATTTATAATAAATTAGAATAATCTGATTAATTAGAATAATTTATATTAAATTAAATGTTGTAATTTTTTTTAATTATTCTAAATAACAAAACAATTACAACATGAATCATTAAATAAATTTAATATTTTATTTGTGAATTAAACTTATAAAAAACAAAAATAAATTGTTTTTTATATGGAAATATATTTTTTTCTTTTACAATTTTTTGCTTTTACCTTTTAGGTAAATTTTTAATTAATAAAAATAATAAATTAATAAAAGTAATAAAAGTTAATAAATTAAAGTTTATGTATTATAAAAATAAATTTGTTAAAAATTAATTAATTTAAAATGAAGTAAAAGTTAAAGTTATTAACTAAGTTAAAGTTATTAACTAAGTTAAAGTTATTAACTTTTTAACTAGTTACTACCCAACCATGCAGTTTATATTATTTTTATTTATGTGCTTTTATGTGAAATTGATATCTAGATTTACCTTTTCTGTATTACTGCTTGAATCTAAAACCTGTTTTGATACCGGTGGCGACGTTTCTGTTTTTACCGGTGAAGATTGTGACGTTTTTATCTTCTTAGGTGAAACTAATTTTTTGTTCAGTGATGGCGATTTAACGCTCTCAAATTCACTAAATATTTTTTTCACGTTGGATTTTGCATTTTTCACAGTTGATTTGATATCTTTAGCTTTACCTTCTGGTCTTGTGCGAATCATTTCTAGAAGATCATCCTCGGATATTTGTTTGATACCTAAACTATTGGCCTGAAAACTTATTTCATATAACCAAACAAACAAAATGTATGTGCATATATAACTGTGTAAAAATGTACTTTTGTCAATTTAGCCGGACCAGCCTCATCTCCTACTATAACGTAATTTACTTTGTTCGATACAGTATTTACGATCCGGCCACCGTATTTCCGTATTAAGTCCTCAGCTTCGTTTCTTTCTAAGGAATCCAAAACACCGGTAATTAAGAAACTTATTCCGGCTAAACAAATTGTGGCACCCTGAAAATCGTGAATTAATTGAAAATATTATCAAAGAATGCATTCTTTATATTCCTTTGAGAATTATTCCTAAAGTCACTTTGATCAACTCTGATTAACCGATGAATGAGTTAATCGCGATTGAGTTAATCATCAATTAAACATAATCAAAGATGATCGAAATCAGTGTTGAGTATTAATCGATTAATTTATTTGTTAACTAAAATAACCGACTATAATTTAACAAAAATATAATCATGATAAACATTAACTTAATCAATTAATAAAATTAATTGATAACGAGATACGATAAACGATTATAAACAACTTTATATAATTAATAAAATCCATTAAGCTTGTAAAGTAACTGATTAAAAATAAATAATAAGCACAATCACGATTGATTTATTCCATTATTGAAATAAATCAAATACCATTAATTTAAAAAAGAATTAATTGTTAATTTTTAATTTTAATCATATTTTAAAAATTATATTTATAATTTTGACAATTAAAAACTTAAAGATTGTCAAAAGACATTTAAATCAATCAGCCAATAAATTATTTTATTTATTATATTAATCAATGTTGTTCATCTATCAAACTATAAATCTATGACTAATACTAATAATTAATAATCAATTTTTTATTAGAAGTAGTAAATTCAGTCAATCGATTAAATTTTGCCTAACACTGATTGAAGTGATTCTTAATATTATTGTTATATGTAGTCTCTTACTGTAGGAATCTCTTTTGAACCAGGATTTCTAGCGCCGCCTCGTTGAAGATATTTTTCGTACATTATAGCACGTTGTTTCTTCTTTTCTATTCTTTCTTCGAACAAATCCACTGTTTTGGCTTTCTTTCTGCTTGGTGATTTTCCTGTATCTTTGTCTTCTTCTGAAGTAGATGCTGAATTATTTCTCGAATTGTCGAAATTTAATCGTTTTTTATCATTATACTTATCACTTATATCCAAGTCTCCATTAGAGCTATTTTTCTTCTCTTTTTGTAATTTTGAAGGAGAACTTGCGACAACTTTTGAATGTCCATGTTTACTAGGAGATTTTTTCACCTCAGTTTTTAGTGTACTTGTATTAGTTCTATTATTAGAATCTTTCAAACAAGTGTCACGTTTTCTCTTATTAGTATCCACCTCTGTAAATGTTCTGTTATGTAACATTATGTAACAATCTATTTGAATACTTAATGAAATGACATATACATACCTGTCTTAACTGCAGCTTCGGACTTGTTAAGGGTATCTGTACATTTTTTAACATTATTATCTTTTTTCTTATCTTGCATCATCTTGGCATCTTGGAACGTGTCCAATTGTTTAAGCACAGCATCAAAATTTTCGTCATCATGAAACTCGGATTCCTGCAGATTTCAGAATAAATTCCAAAAAGCTACAAAATATTTCTTAATTGTTTTTGTGCTTACAATATTTACCACTTTCTGTAATTTTTGGTTCACTCTTGTCTCTTCTATTCTTGTTATCGGTTTCTTCCCAAATAATTCATCAGGAGGTATTACCTTTCGTGGTTTTTTGCTCTCATTTTTCTTACTTGCCTTAGAATCTTTCTCATCTTTCACAAATGCTTCATCCTCGGAATCAGACAGGATAAAAGCTTTCTTCGTCTTTCGTACAACCTTCGCAATTAATTATCCAAATTGGCATATTGCAAACAGTAAAGAGAATTGCAGAAATAATCATGACAGAAACAAACATCCCTCTATTTACAATTACCTCAACTTACAAATTTTCGGACTTACAACCAATGTATGCTTAATTAAAAATTGGGATTGAGTAAATTAATTTTTTTCTTTAACTAAATTAATGGCTTATAAAATTTAGTTAAAAATTGTAAGAACATAAAAATAACTCAGTTAAACGTTGTTAAAAATAACTTAAAATTAAAAATTAAAACAACAAACATTAACTAATAGGCTACTAAGAGTCAGCAAATTAAAAATTAATTTTGAAAAGCATTATATTAAATTAGAATATCGTAATTTTTTAAAATTAGATTGTTCTAAGTAACAAAACAATAAGGATCATCAAATAAATTTAATATATCTCATTTGTAAATTGAGTTTATAGAAAATAACAAAGAAATAAGAAAGAAAAATCTTATATATATATATATATTTTAGAATTCAAATATATAAATTCCAAAAAAATGAAGACTCAATATTTCTAAAAAAAATTCGTATTTTAATTCATATAAAAATTCTGAAAAAAATGTTTTACTGGGGAAGAGATATCTGTGAAAATAAAGCGACTACGCAGATAACATTAGAGATAACACCTTGGAGCGTTTTACAGATGACTTGGGTTTCTCTTCATCTTCGTCTGATGAAATGAGGCGTCGCTTCTGGGGCTTCGGAGCAACGGGCTCGCTGTTCTTCTTGTGAGAAGTTGCGACCGGCGCAAAGTAGGATCTGATATCCTGCAAAAACGATACGTGATATCTCCAGAGTTTGACACTTGTGAAATCGGAGTAGAAGAAACGCAGTTAACCTAACAGCATTCGCTACTCTCATTACCTACCCGCGGCATTTTTCACAGTATCTCGCCGATACTCGACCGCCGTGTATATTGTTCGCAAATGTCACGTCGGCATTAAATCAGCCAAGTTTTGTTGTCGTGTGGCAAAAACACAGCAGCAGTCAATTTTCCTATGGTTCGATTTGTGCATGTATGTAACACGAATCGATGTGAATAGCGCGCGAATTGAGAATTGTTGAGAATGGCTGCGTTCAGCAGACTCAACATGTTGTGGTATTCTTCTAGATCATCCAATAAGACTTTCAGATTTAGAAGAATACACCAATAACAGCGAGCGCTCACTCAACAAAATTGTGGACATTACCAGAGAGGTTCCTCTCTGACATTACCATGTAGCACGAAACGGAACCGCAAAATAGTGCACATAACGACGGGGATCATGCGCACGTAGTTCATGTGCACGTTTTGTGCACATAAAGGCACTAGTGGACGAAAACTCCTCAGACTCGGCATGTCCACTCTCAGTTTTCTCTGTTCTCTGGTTCAAACACGTGTTCGCGACAGAGAGGTTTTCTTTTCGAAGTTTTCGAACGTGAATGATGTTGCTCGATGAAAATTTCAATCGAAAGAAACAAGATTAAAAAGAAGTAATCACCGAAAACTGTTTTGATTATTTGTGCTTATTTACGCCAAGATCAAGCATGGTGAAAGAACAGTTCAGGGAAGCAAATGTTGCCAGCAAAGTGTATGTAAACTTATTTGCTTTAACGAATTTAGCCTAGTTTATACCGGTCGTTTGATATCAGTCATTTGCATAATAAGTACTGTACTCGTAATAAATTAACTTAGTTCGATCGTGTAAACGATGACGTATTAATCTGTTTGATACAAATATGATACGTATCAAACAGACGTACTGAATCAAAATAATACGCATCTTCAGCACACGTGTAACACTAACATTTGTTAATACATGTACCAAAGTGCTCAGTGTAAACTAAGACTTTAAAGAATGAAGTATAATCGAGTTCTCTGAAGCAAGTAATATCGTTAATAATTTATAATGATATTAGGTTTAAATTTGTATTTGTATAGCGATTATTATGATACAAATTCCATACATAGTTTTCTACTTAAAATTCTTTTTCTCTAGCTCCCATATATCGTTTGGAGTGGACAGCATGATCGACATGCATATGCAGGCCAATGTGCAGGTGGTCTCTAATAATTTATACAATGAGGATCCAACGCGTACTCCGACTCTGCATGGAGTGCTCGACAGACGCATGGTATTTAAAGATTGTATATTTTTTTCATCCTTCCTTGGATGGAATCCTTAAATAGCTCCTAGATACTCAATATTATTACACCATATTATTGATTATTTATATTGAGTTTATTTTGAATTATTTAGAGGGTTGGCTTAGCACTTAGGCTAATTTAAGCTACAGCTTACATGGAGATAGAAAATTTATGAGGGTGGCATTTTTGAAGGTGACATAAGCCCTACTCCAGCTCTGAGAGTTGGGTAAAAGTAAAATAGAATTGAAAAGTTAAATAATAAAGTTAATAACTTTTAACTTAATTTCAATTATTTAATTTCAGACAAATTAATTTTTAACTTCAACTGGTTAGTTTTTAAACAAATTAACTTATTAGTTTTTTTCCTAAATTAAAAATTTAATTTAGATTTAAAAAATATTAACTTATCCAACACTGATATTGCATAATTAAATATTGCATAATATTGATCATCTAGAGATTTTATTGAGTTTGTTTTGAATTATCTAAAAAAGAATATACAATATATTATTGATTGTCTAGGAATTGCTTTAGTACTTGTGCTTTTATTCATAGGGAGTGAGTTCTATGGGAGCTGATTGTGAAACATGTGGTAAAAAGCTAAGTGACTGTGTAGGACACTTTGGATACTTGGATCTAGAATTACCAGTCTTTCATATTGGCTACTTCAGATCAATCATCCAAATTTTGCAGACAATTTGCAAGGTAATAATGTAATTTTGTTGAGTTAAATAATTTTGCGTCCCCATACTGATGAATTAATTTCCACAGAGATGCGGTTGTGTTTTGCTAGCGCCTGAAGAAAGGAAGTCTTATCAGCACAAAATAGAAAATCCAAATTTGGGATACTTAATGCGTAAATCGTTACGCAAACAAATTTGGGAGAAAGCAAAGAAGAAGACGGAATGTCCGTACTGTAAAGCAAATAACGGCCCCGTGAAAAAGGCTGGTTTTCTCAAGATTATACATGAGCAGTACAAAAATTTAAAGAAAACAGATCCTATTATTCAAGAGAAGTTGGCTGAGTTGAACCCAAAGATGGAACGTGACAAAGAATATAAAAATATAGTAGAACAAAACTATAGATGTTTATTTGATCAATATCTATATCCAAACGTGGTACGATTTAAAGAAAGGACACCGTAAAATATTGTAAATGTTTAATATATTTCTACGTGTAGAATTTATATAATTTTTAATATACATTCTTTTTAAGGTTCAAGAACTTTTCAATAGAATTCCAACAGGTGATAGATGTCTCTTGTTAATGAATCCCAATCGCACATCACCAGCAGATTTGATACTGACGAGGATGCCTGTCCCGCCAATTTGTATTAGACCTAGTGTTTTATCCGACCTAAAGGCTGGTACAAATGAAGATTATCTGACAATGAAAGTGTCAGAAATAGTTATTATCAATGAAACTATTCGCAGGCAAAAAGGTGTTAACATAAATATGTACATGGAACACTGGGATTTTCTTCAACTCCATTGTGGTCTTTACGTTAATAGTGAAATTTCTGGAATACCTGTGGGCTTGCAAGTAAGTTTCTTAACAAACATCTGAAAAAAATTGGATATCTTTTTTCTAATAACGCAGTTTAACAAAAAATACTTTTTTTTAACACACGAATGAGATTAGTTTTTTGGATGCTAAATATGAATCAACATTTTTAATAAAATTTTTAATTAAAGTTGCAAAAATGGACAAGTACATGAAAATAACCCTTTTTCAACTTTCTCAAAATCTATTTGCAAATTTCTCAAAATTGTGTCGTAATGGAGCAATTTGGAAATCAGATTCTTATTTAATGTCCAAAATTATGGGAAATGACTAGTTCCCCCCTTCTCTTTTTTTTACTGTTAACCTTGCTTATATTTTTTCAGCCTAAAAAGCATGGCAGAGGTATCGTACAAAGATTGAAAGGGAAACAAGGTCGTTTTCGAGGTAATTTATCTGGCAAACGTGTTGATTTTACTTCTCGCACAGTAATTTCGCCTGATCCGAATCTCAGAATAGATCAGGTAAGTCACGTGACAAATTCAAATCAGCAATGATGCTGCGATGTACCTGATAATATTAGCTCTCTTTACATAGGTTGGCGTACCTATACATGTTGCAAAAACTTTAACATATCCTGAAAGGGTCATTCCATCAAATATAGAACTATTGCGAAAATTAGTTAGAAATGGTCCGGATATACACCCTGGAGCAAACTATGTACAATATAAGAGCTCACAAAATAGGCGATATCTTAAATATGGCAATCGAAATAAAGTCGCTCAAGACTTAGAGGTATAATTTGTGTTATTACATTAACATGACATTAAACTGATATGTCAGGACTTCAACATATTTTGATATATTATTGTATTTTTTACAGTTTGGTGACATTGTCGAGAGGCATCTCAAAGACGATGACTTAGTGCTGTTCAATCGGCAACCGTCTTTGCACAAATTAAGCATAATGACACACAGAGTCAAGGTAATGGAACATCGAACGTTCAGATTCAATGAATGTGTCTGTACACCATATAACGCCGATTTCGACGGAGACGAAATGAATTTGCATTGTCCACAAACTGAAGAAGCCAGAGCGGAAGCGTTGGTTTTACTAGCGGTAAAGCTTTTTTTAATAATTGATCAATATACTTTTATAAAATTATTGAATTGTTTATCAATGTGTTGAAATATTTTGTTTTTTATTTATAGAATAAATCCAATCTAGTTACACCTCGTAATGGTGAACTGTTGATAGCAGCGACGCAGGATTTTATCACTGGTGCTTATCTTTTGACGCAGAAGGACCTATTTCTCGAGATAGAACAAGCTAGATTAGCTCTTTGCCTCTTAGCCGGTCCAGATGCTTCTATGATTGTAACTCTTCCTCCGCCTGCGATAATAAAGCCGGCGAAACTGTGGACTGGCAAACAAATATTCAGTCTGATTATACGACCAAATATGGAGTGTAATATAAAAGCAAATCTAAAAACAAAGTGCAAGACATATACTGAAAACGAGGAATTCTGCATTAATGACGGTTGTAAGTTGTAGCTACACATTGCAATCAGGATTCAGTAGTAACTAGATAAAAAATTAAAAATTAAAATAATGTTAAGAAGTTAAAAGCTTATAACTTAACTAATTTCATATAAATTAATTTTTAACTTCAATTAGTTATTTTTAAAATTATAGTTATTTATTTAAAAATCTTTTTATGAGAAAGAAAAAATGTAACAAAATATATTACTTTTTTTGTTATTTTTTATAAACTTAATTTACAAATAAAAAAATTTAATTTAATTTAATTTAAATAAAAAAGATTGAATTTAAATTTGCTGATTCATATTGTAATTCGTTATTTAGAATAATTTAATTTAAAAAAATTACGATATTCTAATTTAACTTAAAAAATTATTTTTTAAAATCAATTTTTAATTTAACTTAATTTAATCTTAACACAACTTTTAATTGAGTTAGTTTTTGTTCAATTTTATAAGATGTAAGCTATTGACTTTAATTCAGTTGAAAAAAATAACCCAATTTATCCTGATTAAAACGTTGACATTTATGTTTGTTAAAATTAAATTTACAGATGTTATCATTCGTAACTCCGAGCTTCTAGCGGGAACAATGGATAAATCAGTATTGGGTTCAGGATCGAAACAAAATATATTTTATATTCTCCTACGCGATTGGGGTGAGGATGTTGCAATCGCAGCTATGTGGCGTTTAACCAGAATAACGAATCATTTTAATTTTGACAAAGGAATTTCTCTTGGTATCGGTGATCTTATACCTAGTCAAGGTCTTCTCAAATCCAAACAAGGGCTATTAAAAGAACAGTACGAATAATTTCAAATTTAATTTTGTCAGGCTGTCTCCAACGAATAACTAATCCTAATTGTGTTTATTTAGTTACGGCAAATGTAATGGCTACATTAAAGAAATGGAAGAGGGCCGTCTCGTTTGTCAACCTGGATGTTCAGAAGAGGAAACATTAGAAACGAAAATATTAAACGAACTTTCGGTAATCCGTGAGCTTGTTGGTAAAGAATGCCTAAAAGAATTGCATCGCACCAACACTCCTCTCATTATGGCACTCTGCGGAAGTAAGGGCAGTTTCATCAACATCTCTCAAATGATTGGTATGTCCAAGGAATAAAGATTCTTCTTCTTCGCGTGCCATATGCTTGTCAGCGTATAGGCAATTTCTTTTGCATATATCCGTTGATATATGGGACCTACAGTTTTAACGCCGGTTCCAAACAGTCTAATAATAGAGATTTTCCTGAGCAGAGTTACTCTGGTAGTTTGCCTTTGCCTTCCGAGAGGTGGCGATCATTTCTAAAATCGATTAAAAACTGATGTTTTTCAAAATTAACTTTTATTTAATTTAATTTAATTTTAACTTTTAATTTATTTTATAAATTATTAACTTTAGTTACTTACTTAATTAAAAAAGAATTAATTTGCTCAACCTTGATATTACTATTCTTTATTGTTTTGATGCAATTTAACATAATTTCTCTTTTTAGCTTGTGTAGGTCAGCAAGCTATCAACGGACATAGAGTGCCGGATGGATTCGAAAATCGTGCTTTACCTCAAGTTGCAGCACGATTAAAGACACCGGATGCTAAAGGCTTCGTGGAAAATTCATTTTATTCTGGATTAGTGTCTAAGGAATTCTATTTTCATGCAATGGGCGGTCGGGAAGGTCTCACAGATACCGCTGTGAAAACTGCGGAGACCGGATACATGCAGAGACGATTGATCAAGAGTTTAGAAGATTTGTGTATTCATTACGACATGACAGTGCGGAATTCCATGCATGATATTATACAGGTTCCATATGGCGGAGATGGATTGGATCCTACGTATATGGAGGGTATGTGAACGTTATTATATATTTTGTGTAAACAGAGTAATATGTATATTTTCTACAGGTAAAGATTGTCCCGTGGATTATACAAGAGTGTACGATCACGTGAGAGCAAAAGAGCCTCATAAAAACGAAGAGCCTTTAAGTGCTGCTAATGTGATGAATGCCACAAATGAAATGCTATCTTCCGAGGAATATGATTGCCTGAGTGACGAATTCAAAAAGGCATTAACGTAAGATAATATATAATAAATATATGATAATACAGCGAATTTTAGTACTGCGGCTTTGATGAATTAAACGTTGTTTTTTGCAGCACATTCCTGCACGATTCGGTGGCGACAAAGATAGCGCATTTTCGGAGAAATATTAAATCAAATGTGCCGGTGGTCTCACAACTCGAACGTTTCACCGTCTCGCAATTAGTAGAATTTATTCACACGTGCAAGGAGAAGTATATGAGAGCTAAGATAGAACCTGGTACTGCTGTAGGCGCACTCGCCGCGCAAAGTATCGGCGAGCCGGGGACTCAAATGACACTCAAAACTTTTCACTTCGCCGGTGTAGCGTCCATGAACATCACTCAGGGTGTGCCGCGTATTAAGGAAATTATTAACGCTAGTCCAAAAATTAGTACTCCCATTATAACAGCAACATTGGTAAATATTATTCCGAATGTACACACGTGTTCTATGTAGAATGTAAATTTAATAATAATTATTTGATTATATCTTATTTTGTAGATCAATCAAAAAGACCCCGAATTTGCCGAGCGAGTGAAGGCAAGAATCGAGAAAACAACTCTGGGAGATGTGGCTGAATATATCGAAGAAATATATTTGCCCAAGGATCACTTCCTTAAAATAAAGTTAGACACCGATAGGATTAAATTGTTAAAATTAGAAATTAATCTTATATCTATAAAGAAAAAGTAAGTATATTTGAAAGTTTAAGAAAATTGTTGTTTTTCTTTTCTCTCACTGCAATTAATAATTTAATTTATTCCTATATATTGCAAGAATAAACATTCACTTAATTTCTTTTGTCTAATTTCATAAGTTAAGCTGCGTTCCGACATTTATTATCAGTATCGAAAATATCCATAGTATATACGTAACGAAAATTATAGATTTTTTGTATTCGAAACGCAACTTTAATATCACATAATGAAAAAAAGACGTTTTAAAAATACTTTAAAATTAAAAATAATTCTCTGTTGATGAATGATAAATAATTTTTGATTCTCTAGATTTCTCACTTCAAAACTGAAGCTAACAGAGCAGAATATAACGGTGGATACAATTAAATCTACTATTGAAATTCGACCAAGTCGACATAAGGACAGTTCAAATTTTCCATTTCGTCAATTGAGAGAGACTATTCCAAATATTGTAATAAAGGTAAAAATATGCCATGCTATATATTTCTATAAAAGGTAAATTTTTATAATATAGGAAATATTTAACGCGTGTTGTTTATATTTTTATTTATAGGGCTTGCCTTCAGTTAATAGGGTGGTTGTACATAATGAAAATCTCGATAAAACGAATACATATAAATTATTTGTAGAAGGTGATAATTTTAGAGAAGTTATGGCAACACGTGGCGTTAACGGCGAGAAGACGACGTCAAATAATACTATAGAAGTGAGTTGAAAAGAAATCATGCAAATGTTGAGTAAAACATACTTATGATGTATTTCTACGATTTTAGGTTTTCAAAACGCTCGGAATAGAAGCAGCGAGAACAACTATCATGTTAGAAATTAAATCAGTAATGGAAAATCATGGAATCAGCATTGATCATCGACATTTAATGCTTTTGGCAGATTTAATGACTAGCAGAGGAGAAGTGCTTGGTATTACGAGACAAGGTTTAGCAAAAATGAAAGAATCGGTTTTAAACTTGGCATCGGTAAGATTTTCCATTTTTCATTATTTCCCTTTTTTACATTTTTTAAATACTATAATATAGAACTATTAAGCTTAGTTTTTTATTCTTTGAATTTGAATAATATTTTAAGAAAAATTGGAAACATTCTTCCCAAACCAGTTATTTCTTTACAGTTTGAGAAAACAGCAGATCATCTATTTGATGCGGCTTATTACGGACAAAAAGACATTATCTGTGGCGTATCAGAATCAATCATAATGGGCATTCCAGTTCCACTGGGCACGGGAATTTTCAAACTGCTTCACAAATATCCTTTTTATATTATATTTATATATACATATAAAAAATTAACTACAGGAATGAAAATAACGTGTCATTCGCGTTATAAGGTAGCTGTCCCAATTACTATCGCTTGTGTCAATTGCAGTATTAGATTAAAAAGTATGAGAGCGTCATGTATAAACCTTCCACGAACCAGGTAGAAAAAATTAACATGACGAATCATTTAGGATATCTTACATTTTATGCCACCTATTTTACCATACTAATATAGTACGATAGTAATTCCATTGTCATAACATCAATTCTTGTCCCTTAAAGTATAAAAATAAAATAATAAAAAGGGAATAAACTTTTTAATCTTTTAAAAACGAAAAAAATAAAAAGTTATAAAAGTTGGAAATTTAATTTTTGCTGGAATATATGTCATTTAGTTTTGTCCAAATTTAATGTTTTAATTCTAAACTAGACTATCATATAAACAAATGAGTAAAAGTATTGAGTTCGCGAGCATTAAATAGGGAGGTAATATTAGATAAGGCAGTAATCGTGGTTGAGAGGAGCAACGAAGGGAGAGGGGAGGGGCAGTATTTAAGATATTGACTGATATGACTAGCAGTAATAAATTTTTTTCTTCGGCTTTATATTTTTATTTCTTTCATTATATTTAAATAATCAGTTTTCTCGAGTTTGTTACTTTTATTTTGTGTATTAAAGTTTTTACTTGAATAATGATGAAAAAGATTTATTATACATTTAAATTATATTTAAAAAAACTACAAAAATATGTTATATCAACTGGCATGCAGTATTTGGGACAATTATCTTATTTTTCATAAAAAAAGATTGGATACTTAATATATTCATTTTCCTTAATAATTAAATACAGCAGATAAAGACGAACCGATTAAAAAAGAATTACTATTTGATGATTCACAGTTTCACAAGCCACTCCATCTTGGAAAACGATTTCAACGAACGCGACCGCGTCCAACGTTGCAAATTTAATGTTAATAAAATATTTTACATTTAGTGACAAGAAGAAAAGAGCTTTTATTAATAATATATATCCTTTTATTGTACAATTATTAATTCTTATATGATTATGCCATGTCTAAACTTATTTAATTTATATCTATAATTATAACAGGTAAAAAAAAGAGTATTATATCTTTTGATAAAGTAAATTGTATCTGTGGTATGAATACATGTCAATAGAAGTTTTGTTGCTAGGAGACAATATTGTTTTGATCTAAATCCGTTTTCTATCTACGTCTTCGTGCGCGCATAGTCTCTTATGACATTCGAATAAAATGTTTAACGCGTAAATTGAACTCAGTATCGAAAAAAAAGACGTCGGGCATCAGGATGGTGAACGAAAAAGAATTTTGGATGGAAGTTCGAAAGGATATACCACGATACAAAAAGAGAAAGCCACGAGTAGTTCCCGCCTTCACTATCCAGGCTTTGCAGGTAACACGTATTAATAAAATAGCTATGTCAGGATGAATGTAATGCGATAATACAATGGTGTTGATTTTGATACAGGAAAACACGGTCGTTGCGAAACCTCCGCGATGTGGATTGTATAAACCTCGTCCGCCGAAACCGTCAATTTTCCGAAAGTTTTACAAGCGCGGTGTATTTCCTATTTCTTTAGAAAACGACGGTTATGATCAAAAAATTAATTGGAAGGTAGACATAGAAGATTTGGATTTCCATCATTATTTGCCGATGTTCTTCGATGGATTAACAGAAACGGAACAACCATACAAGTTTCTGGTAGAGCAGGGAATATCAGATATGCTAGAGCGTGGTGGACCAAAGATATTACCCGTTGTTCCTCAATTGATTATTCCTATTAAAAGTAAGTAATATAATCCAATTAAATGTAAAAAAATATTCATACTGTAATTTAAAAAAAAAGACCTTGTTAGACGCTTTGAATACAAGAATGCCTGAAATAATCTGCACCACCATGAAAGCACTTCAACGTTTAGTACAATCGGCTGATTGCGTCGGCGAAGCTTTAGTTCCATATTTTAGGCAAATCTTGCCTATCCCGAACTTACTCAAAGACAGAAATGGTAAATATTCATCTTCAACGTTTCCTGTATTCAAATAGAAATAAAATTATTCTTATGTGATTTCAGTAAACCTTGGAGAGGGTATCGATTATTCTCAGCAAAGAGGAGAGAACGCAGCAGATATTATACAAGAAACGCTCGAAATTTTGGAACAATATGGTGGTGAAGATGCCTTCATAAATATTAAATACATGGTTCCCACCTATGAATCTTGTATGATGAATTAATAGGCAAAAAATAATAATCTTTTTTTAAAAGATTTACTCTTTATTCATAAAAATGTAACTATTAAAAAATTAAAATGCATGCATAATTTAATGTAGAAAGTTATACACAACGTAAAGATATAATAAAAATATATACTAATATTAATCATTTCAATTTTAAATTAATAATTAATATTAAATAAAATGACGTACTCATTTCAAGTTCTTATTAAAAAAAAACTGTTTTTCTTTGAAATTAAAAAAAAAGTAAAATCTGAAATAGTAAAAATTGAAATGATAAAAATAACATTTACATTGTAAAGTATGCATTTTGCTTCAGCAGAAAAAAGGTACAATAACAGCAAAAACTGTAGTAATATTTTTCGATGATACAATACTATTTATTGAAAAATATAATTACACCTTTCCCGAATCTTCTTTTAATGTTACGGTCCGATTGAAAACGAGCTGAAATAAAAAATAAAGATTATTAAATGCAACGTACGCGTATATTGATGTTTTTGTATTTACCTTATTAGACTTGGTATCGGGATCAACAGAGAAAAAANAAAAACCTATACGTTCAAATTGAAACTTATCGTACACCTTTGCCGTTTTAGCTAGACTATTATCCATGTAGGCTACAATTTCTTTTTTGCTGGATGGATTAATATCACTTAAAAATCCGTGCGGTACCTCATTTGTATCTTCTGGATTTTTGTGCTTAAACCTATAAGAAATTAAAGATTTTCTATTATATTAAAGAATATAAAACTTTTGTAATAATTAATAATTTGGCAAATGTTACTCACAAACGCTCATATAGTCTAACGGATGCCAATACTGGGTGGGATACCCAATGTATAAACGCTTTTGGTTTGGTCTTTTCTGAAACAGGATCTTGTCTAACAATTATGTTCGTAATGTTACTACTGACATCTTTTTCGATCCTTTCAAACGTTATTATGACGCCTGTATGCTTTAAGCCTACAGATTGTTTTGGTGTCAAGCGTCTAAAACCTTTTTCTTCAATCTGCAAGTATTGACATCCAAATAAAACATGTAAGCTTTCAAAAAGAAATAGAAATGTACATTACGCACTTCTTTGAAATCCGTGGCTTCAATATATACAATCTCGTCAAACATAACTTCATGATGTCCCCTCTCTGGCTCGTTAGGAAAATCAGGTGCAATGAGCTTTATAGCTTTCTCTTGAGGGAAATTTTTTATGGTTAATTTGATAGGTTCTAGAACTACCATATGTCGGGCAGCAGTGAGATTTAGAACATCTCGAACAGCTGCTTCCAATGTTGTAGGATCGACAGTTGCTTGTGCACCCGTAACACCCATTTGAGCGCAAAAATTATTTATAGCCTCCGGTGGAAATCCACGTCTACGTAGTGCAGTCAATGTAAACAATCTATAAAAAAAAGGCGATATAATACATTAGTAAAATAACATTATTAGTAAAATACAGAGTTGGATAATAACTAGTTAAAAAGTTAAATAATAAAATTAAAAAGCTAATAACTTTTAACTTAATTAATCTTAAGTTATTTTTTTAACTTTAACTAGTTATTTCTTACATTTTAAAAACTTTATTAATCTATTAACTTTTCCTATATTAACAATTAATCTATGTAAAGAAAAACAAAATTCTAAAAGGAAAAATACATTTTTAAGTATATAAAAAACAATATTTCTTCATATAAACCTAATTTGCAGATAAAATACTAAATTTATTTGATGATCTATTGTAATTGTTTTATTTAATCTAATTTAAAAAAATTAGGATATTCTAATTTAATATAAATAATACTTTTCAAAATTAATTTTTAATTTAAGGTAATTTAATTTTAATGCCTTATATCCAAGTTTTCTGTTCATGCAATTTTTGATTAAATTTTATTTTACCAATGTAATTTTAACTTAATTTAGTTTTAAAAAAATATTAACTTATTCAACTCTGGTAAAATATGAAGATATATAATATTCATATACTATACCTGGGATCATCCCAGTCGGACACTATTCCTTCTTGTATTAATTTAAAAATTTTTCTTTTGGAAACTACGGTATAATTGACGTTCAATCGGCCATATTCCCACTGTACGGGACAATAAATATCTAAAGAATTGCAAAGCCAATAATAAGAAGATCTTCGCGATTGGAATTCCTTTGTGCAAAGAGAATGAGTAATATTTTCAATGCTGTCGCACAAGCAATGGGTGTAATCGTAAGTAGGATAAATACACCATTTGTCACCAGTTCGGTGGTGCGGCGAATATTTTATCCTGTATGCGACAGGATCTTGCTTCCCTTCCTCCAAAGTCACTTTCATGCGCAATGTAGCTTCTCCTTCTTCTAACAAACCATTCTTCATATCCTTTTTTTAAAGAAAAAATAAAATAGATAAATATTGTAATAAAATATGAAAAGTCGCATGCTTTAAAATAATATTATCAAACAAAATTTTTTTTTATTACATTAAATAGTTCCAAGCTTTTCTCAATTGGTCTGTCGCGCCAAGGACTCGGCGGAGGATTGAAACCTTTCATTTCCTCACTGGACTGATGACAAACGTAAGCTAAATCTTTCTTTATAAGCTCTACAGCCCAATCGTATAGTTGCTGGAAGTAATCCGACGAATGTGTAATCGCAAATGGTTTGTAACCAAGCCATTCCACCATCTCCCGTATACCGACAAAAAATTTCTCCTCTTCTTTTTCAGGGTTTGTGTCGTCGTATCGTAAGTAACATATACCATTGTAAGCAGCAGCATATCTGTGAGATTTATCTTTTTTACAATATATTTCACCTTTGAGACCAAATATGCATACCCAAAGTTTATATTGATAGCCTTTGCATGTCCAATATGCAAAATCCCATTGGGTTCAGGAGGGAATCTCGTTACCACTTTGCCACCAGTAGCTTCCAAATGTTTCTGCAGTAAATTATGTGTGTTTGGTGTCATGATGTATCCATCAGTTTTATAATTTTCTCCAGGTTTGTGAAAGTGAATTTTATTCTTCATAAGTTCACTTATAGTTTGTGCTCCCACTTTCTCATTCAATGTTTCCTTTTGTTCTGAAACTTTATCAATCCTTCGTTAAACCTAGAAGTAAAACATATTTTTGTCAACAATGATCATATACAGCTTACCTTCCTTCACAACTTCTGGCTTTTTTGTTTTTATTTTTGTTTGCTTGTCTTTCATTTGCTTAGGTGCTGGTTCAAGATCCGCATCAACTTTCGGACCCAGTAAATCAAGAAGCTGAATATCAAATTCATTCTTTATTGCTTTACCATCTGCCCATTTCAAAATGTTACGTACTTGTTGCATCAATGGACCAGAATTAAAGTGATATCTATTCAAATGACAAATTGTAATTATGTATTTATTATAAAATCTTTTCTTATGTTTTACATAATTAAAATAAAATCTTTACCTTTTTTTCATTATCTCGTCCTTGTGTGCCTTTATTATTTTCTCAACTTCTTCTTCTATTTGTTCAGGTGAAACTACAATTCCTATACCACAAGATTCCTCAAATTTAGCTATATCAGGAGTAATGTTCACGTTGGCTAACAAATACGTTAATGCAGCATCCACCCTCTGTATACTATTCAGTTTCTTCTCAACTATGTAATTGGTGATAAATGGTATCTTATCCGCAATCTGGTTCTTAATCTTAGATGCTAGATGATACAGCAAAATACCAGTCTCTTGAGTAATAGATTCATGTTTCGCTGCCTACAAAAGTTGAATATAAATCCTAAATATACATACAAATAAGAAAAGTTAATCTCGTTACATTAAACGAATCAAAGTCAAAACCATATTGATAAATATATTATGTAAAATGCATGGTGCAAACAAAGAAGGATGATGCAATGATTCTTATGAAATTGCAACATAACAATGTTGCAGTCATACAGCTCGTAAATATATTAATTGTGAGAATAGAGCTGGCATTTAACATCCAATTAGTTCTTGTCTACAATAGTAGTAAGTCTTAAGCAGTAAGAAATTGACTAATCACAGCTGATCATGAGGAGAATAATAAACTATGGTTGTTCAATTTCTTACAGCTTAAGATTCACAACATCTATTGTAGATTGGAACTTATGAGAGTTAGACCTTTATTCAAAGTGCTCTTTTAAAGATGTAGCAGTTTCTCATTGTCATTTATGACATTCATCCTTGTTTAATGAACTAGCTAAGAATAGAACAATAAGCGTGCTATTTAATAACATCTTTATAAAGATGTACTGAATGCAGGTCTGGAGATCTGCTGATGAAACCAACCTCACTTATTGCCAGCTTGAGATTCTTCGTAACAGTCGCATTTTTCAGGGTCTCCTTGGCCTTCAGCTCGCTCAGACCGATCGTTTGAAATAGTTTCACATCTTCCTCGTTCCCCATTGTCATTTTATTTCGATTTTGGAAAGTACAACTGTCGGGCGTATCTAAACTACGAAACAAACCACGTGCGCTGTAAGTCGAGCATATGGATGCTTTGTCGCGATTGACCACGATTGACGCCGGTAGCCGGAGCCGGTCTGGCTGGTAGCAAAGCGTTTGTTTTCGCTTCAGTTGTTATCACTCGTATCTTATCTTCTCAAAACAAGATAAAAAAACTTAGCAAGTGTGGGGAAAGGATAGAATTCTTATTTAAATAAGAATGTTCGCAAATATAACGTTTGCTATATGACTTCTTTTTCAATAAAAAATATAAAAATTTCTTTTTCAAGTAACTAATCAAGAAATTCTTTTTTCTATAAATTTCAATGATGTTTATCGCTTCTAATCAACTAATCGATTAGAACGCAGCCGTTTTTGGTCTTTTTTAATAATAAATAATTTTTAATGACAAAAATTTTTAATAAATATGATAAATGATAAAGAAAATTAACAATTCTACTTATATTAACAAAACAGTACAGGTACCGTTTGCAAAACTATTTTAATGATTAAAAAAATTTTTTTAATTATTTTAATAAGAACGAATTTTCTTTATTTTTTTTTAACACGTCACAATTCACGACTGTTGGCACACCTGGCGAATGGAGCGCCGAGCGCCCGTCGTACGCCTGCGCGACGGCCATATTGGCTTCACACCGCAAACGGTAACGTCGGTCGGTCGAGCGAGACGGTGCGAAGCGCGAAACAGAAATCGTGTCATTGGTGTCATGGGTCATGCAGATGCAGGGTCATGGCGCATTTCAACTCGCATCTTCCCGTACGAGTTTTTGATGCGAGTTTCGAGCGTGCTGAAAGTGAAGTGAAGTGTCGGGCGTTCCTGCGAACATCCGTCGCGTTGGACACGATGCATGGTGCGAAGTCGCGTCGCGTTCAATCATGTTTCGTATCTTCTCCATTGCTTCGTATCCCGAGTTTTCGATGCGCGTGAGTACTGGGAGTGAGTACCAAAAGCACTGAAACCGAGTGTCGCGCGTTCGTGTTAAATGTGAATCAAGACGAATCGTCATGAAGAGGGTCTTGGGTCTTGGGTCTTGAACGTTCGAGAGCTGCGGCCGAGATAGAGCTGGACGGAGCGATCAGCGGTGAGTCAATTTGTACTCGTATCTACTGTTTATTCGTCCCTACAATTTGGTATTTGCGCCTCGGGCCGCATTGCATTCGCGTAAATTATCGTCGATACGGTGCAACAAGACGAATCAGTCGGTTGCGCGAAAGCCGTTAGAATAGAAAAAATTTGAAATTTGTTTCCGCGCGCTCGGCGCTCTATTCGTCAGGTGTGCCAACAGACGGGCGACGTACTTTCCAAGGTCTAACCTGTAGGCATGGTAGAAAGCTTTCTACCATGTCTGTAGGTACATTGGCATCGTAGTGTACGTCCACGTTGTAAAGATGGTGTCTCGAAAAATCGTATCAGCTAAATCGTGGCCACTCGGCTTCTCTCTGCTCCTACTCTAAATACTCCAAGTCCAATGTGCTCTGATACGTTTGCTGCAAATGTATTGGAACGTGTTGGAGTAAGTAGGAACAACCTTATACAAAGCAATACGAAGCGTCGGTGAGTGCGTTGTATACGCTTTGTAAATACCATGATTTTTTAAAGGGACGTCGCGGACATAACGAGCGTGCCGTGCGGGCGAAAGTCCGACGAAAAACGGAAATATTCTGGCGGAGATGACGCTCGGCGAGGTCCATCGTCTAAATGAGAGGTAGCACCGCAAAGATGACGCCTAAACGCAAGGCAAGTGTATTTACAGGTTATGACAGATGAAGAGCGAAATTTCTATGCACTAGCTCTACTTATCATCACGATGATCCGTTCGTTTGCCTTAATTTTCTTCGTCAATTTGAAAATTATTAATTTTTTCGTTCCAAGAAAAAAAAAATCTTTTGCCCAAAATATATGTGTTGAAGTACCATATACGACTGTACCATATCGTTTTACAGACGACCAGTTCAGAATCCACGACGTCGAGCAGCTCGGGCTCCTCGTCGAGTAGCTCGTCGAGCTCAGGCAGCGAGTCCAGCTCATCCGACTCAGAGAACTCCAGTAGCTCCGCCAACAGTCAAAAAGTATCCGATACTGAAAGAAACAAGAAAAAGGTGCCGTTTCCAGCCACCCGTCATGTCAAGTCCAAAGCTGAGGCAGCATCTGCGCCGCCTCTGGAAAATAAAAGTAAAGATAGACAGCCACCGAAACCCAGACCGTCGTACTCCTCCGAGTCCGAGGAATCTCCCAGCAAAGCGAAATCGCCGCAAAAGAGGAAACCACCGGCCAAACCAAAAGCTACTGCTACTGTGGCACCGGTTGTTAAGACACAGAGATCTCCCACGAAACCCGCATCTGCGTCGGGACAGCATAAAGCGGCACCTGTGTCGAAACCCACCAATGTCAAGCCAAGCAAATTTTCTGGTGAGTTTGTCATTTCTATTTTGTTATGTATTACACCTACTCTCTAAATCTTGTAGAGTACAATGTCATTCTAAAAGAGTGAGAATTGAATTTGTGCAATTTGTGAGTGAATTTTCACTCTGTAAGATTTAGAAAGTATTTTTAAAATTAAAAAAATTATATATTGTTTCATATTGAGTTTAAAAGTAATAAAAAAAAATTGATAGTAATTTTGCACTATCAAAAATTATTTTAATAAATAGAAATGTACTTTAATGAAATCTGTTAAGAAATAATGATTAAAATCTGAATTTTTTAATATAATACTTTATATTGAAATTCTGTATAAATCATTTTAAAATACTTATATGAAAAATTGAGAATTTTGTAATTACCTTTTAAATTTTAATATTATATGAAAAACTAAAGTAAATCAACCATAAAAATGTATTTCTTAGTAAAAGTAAAATATTTATAATAAGTTTGATATGTATTTGATTTATTTCAAGTATAAATATTAATATATTTATAAAAATAGGTTTATATCTTTAAATCTTTTATAGTTTAAAATATAAGTTTTTATACTTTTGAAACGACAATTGATATTTTTTAAGGTTCTTCAAGTACTAACAACAAATCACCCGAGAAATCTGGAAAATCAACGGAACCGGTCCAGAAGAAACTGAAAAAGAAAAGTATATTCAGTCCAGAAAATAGTAGCGAAAGTGATAGTGGCGTTTCGGCAAAAGTTAGCGCAGTGAAACCAACAAGTGCTTCTTCAAAAAGTTTCAAAAATCCACCAGCCAAAGCAAAACTAAGTGATACTAAGCAAAAATCTGCGGCAACCAGCAGACCTGGTAAACAAGTCTATCTTATTTATAGAATGGAATAGTATTTATTGACTTCAACTTTTTTGTTGACAAGAGATTTGATTTATTACATATAATATTTCTTCACACATCCATCTATACCTTAAGGGTATATAGAATTCTATAAAAAATTAGGATATTTTTCAACACCATTAAAAACTTTTATTTAAAGAGATAGATAAATAATGTGTTTCTCTTTTATTTATATTTTTCTTTTTCTTATTTTTTTTCATAATGCAGTTGTAAATAAAATCAGGGTGCATCGTAAACTGGCACACCTGTGGACAGGCTATAAGATAGTGAAAATCATAAAGGATAGAATAAAAGGCATTATAAGATCTATTAGTTTTACATCGAAGTGAAATGCTTTTAGGAATTCTCATTAATTTGTAAACATTTTATACAAATGATTCATGTGAAAGGAAAAGAAAAGAAAACTACTTACATTACTACTCATGGTGGTTTTGAAGTTTATTTTATCAAACGCTCACTTGCCTATTTTATGAAAAAAACTTATTGCAAATTCAACGATAGTATAAAAATGGTTGTATCATCTGATAGAAGACATTTTTTAGTTTGTATTTATCTAATTATGTTTCTAAAGTTTTATTTTTAGTTTTTATTTGAGAATACAATCCAAACATAAAGTGGTATGTCAGTATCGGCGATTTACCTCTACTTTTATTTCTTCAAAGTACTATTTTTCTTCAAACTTTTGTCCATATTTTTCTACATAATTATTCATAAGTCTATTTCATTCCTGCAAAATATACAACATACAGTCACTCTCATCTAAATATTTATTCTTTTCGTTCATATTGCTTTTCCATATGTAATAACGATCGCAAATATTGATTTTTTAAACACAAACTTAACATTGTTTTTAATGTGTTATGTAGTCGCGAAGCCTGTACAACCACAAAAGTCAGACAGTTCTGCAAGTTCAAAGAGTTCTGGCGGTTCGGCATCCTCAGGTAGTTCAGACAGCAGCTCCGATTCGGAATCATCAGAAAGCGTCACCAGCTCACAACCTCAACCAAAAAAGAAGGAAACGCAATCCAGTTCGCTGAGTAATATTGTAATGCCTCCTAAGAGGCCCTCGGTAGCAGTCGCTCCGGTAAAACCGCAAAAAGCAGTTACAAGACGGCAAGGTTTGTTAAATTCCTTATGAATACAATGATGCATTGAAGAAGAAGAAAATGAATATAATTTTTCTGAACAGGTGCTGTAAAAAGTGACAACGACGGAGATGCGTCTGCAAGTGAGAAAGAGATAGATGATCGTGAAGCATCATCATCGAAAACAGTGACGAAAGGCAAGCGAAAACTGCAAACACGCAAAGGAAATAAATTTCTTCAGTTACAAACGAAAGCAGAAAGCGATTCCGAATCTGATACAGGTATAGGAAAAAATGGTTTAATATTTTAATGAATCTTGTACTCGTTTGAGAGAGAGATTTAATTTTTTTTATTTAGAATTTAAGTACTCTCCCCAATGATTTTTTAAAAATTATATTTAATCATTTGTTTTGTGTTTTTTTGCTTATGATAGTAATACAGTATCTCAGATAGAGTACTACTATCATAAGTCTGCAGTATTCTCAGATAGAGAAATGATGATAACATGTGAGCGTATTCTCAAATTGTGATGTGTGTTTGTTGAGAGTAGCTGAGAGCAAGAGGAGCACGAGCAAATCGCCTGTCAAGCGCGCTGGTCCGTCCGCTGCCGTTAGACAATCCTCCGGAACAGGTAGATCGACACAAAATAGTAGTACCTCCAATACAAGTAGTAGAACAAATCAAGCTTCTTACACTCGAGCACGCGCGACGAAGGAGCGTGAATGTCCGCTGGCTGCATCCTGCGATTCACGAGGTCATCTCTCTGGAAAACTCTATTCGCACTTTACTCTGGAAGCGTGTCCGTTTTATCACAATACCACTCTTCAGGCGTGCACGTAAGTTGTATTTAGATTGTAGTTTGAGATCAACAGTAAATAAAAAACATATGCGTTTGATGGCAATCGTATAGAACGATATTGATTATTCCAGAGAATTTTATAAAGAGAGAAAAAAACGAGAGGAAGAACGCAAGAAGGCGATAATAAATCTAACCAAGAAACCTAAGGGTGTTCATCAAACTACCGAACAACGCAATTACCAACTTAAAGTACGAGAGATGAGAAACAAATGGAAGGGTAACACCGGTGACGGTAATGAAAGCGACAGCGGCAGTGAATTGCAGGGGAACGAAAAGGACAAGCAACCTCGGCTGAGTAATCTCACACCTGATTATGACTTGAAGCTATTTATGGAAGCCCAGGCGAATGCCAGTGAAAAAATCGTAAGCATTCAATTTATGCCTTAATTAATATTATACCATGAATAAAATTGATCTTTAGATTTAATATTTGGTATTATGTTTTTTTTCAAGTACATTATTGCACTCTTCTCCTATATTCAATACTTATTTTATATTTATAGGAGAAAGAATTACAAGAATTAGACTACGATGGAGAAGGCAGAAACGGTGGTGGTACCAAAGTTGTAGAAATGGGAAAATGGGAAATGGAAGTTTGGTATCAAAGTCCGTATCCCGAGGAATATAGTCGTGCTCCGAAGCTTTACCTCTGCGAATATTGTTTGAGATATGCGAAAAGCCGTCAAGTTTTAAGGAGACATCGAGACAAGTGTTTGTGGAGGCATCCACCGGGACACGAAGTATACAGGTAAGCACATTCCATTGAATATTCTTTCTCTATTACACTTTAATACATTCATATTTTATATCATGGGATATAGGACATTTAAAAAAATAAAAGTTAATTTTTTGAACAAATATCTATTAGTGATATATATTAGTGATGAAACTAAATTAAAGGAGATATAATTAAATTTTTGTCTTAATTCTTTTTGTATATTTTTGATTATATCTTTTTGCTAATTATGTTAACATTATACTTTAGATGATTTATAATAAAAATAATAATGAGGATAATAATTCAAATTATTGCACATTTTACAGAAAGGATAAAATAGGCGTATGGGAAGTGGATGGTAAGCGATACAAGCAGTATTGTCAAAATCTCTGCTTACTGGCTAAATTCTTCCTGGATCATAAAACATTATATTACGACGTCGAGCCGTTTCTTTTCTACGTCATGACAATCGGCGATTCCGAGGGCTGTCATACCGTCGGATACTTCAGCAAAGTGAGTACATGTCTACTTGGCTATGTCAGTTTTTATTTAGTTCATAGAAATATTTTACGATTGTGTTATTTTGCCAAGATTGTAACTATAAGAATATCATCGCTGTAACGAATCGTTTTCGTGAAACCCCGAAGGCCTCGAAGTTCTTCGTCAATCCGAATTTGATGAATTCTGTCGTTTGGTCTACCGATATCTACGATACCGAGCTTTCTTTCCGCAGCTTAACCAGCTCCCATCTCTCCGTAATGGCACGCACGTAGCGTGCACGGATTACGCGAACAAGGGTGCGCCTCATAGGGAAGAGGGTGTCTCGTATCTCTGACCTTTCTTCATTCTCTCCCTATCCTCCTATTCTCCC
>QKQZ01055918.1:0-23618 GCA_003595255.1 Solenopsis fugax | reverse complement strand
GCGCTCACGAGGTGCGACGTTCGAAAAGGAGGCGTAAAAATAGCGCGACGACCGTCGGTCCGTTCGTTTCGATCTCGATGCGACGTAAAAAGACGAAAACGGATACGAAAGATACTCACGCTCGCGTTCCCGTGGTCACACGCCACGGCCGTCGATCGACGATTGCTCGCGCGAGAGTCGCCGCAGTTGATATTAATAAATCATGCGCGATAAATTACGCTTGGTAAAGCGTGACGGTCCCGCCTGTTTACGCCCACATCGCGGTTCCTATCGCGTTTTCTTCCCTCCCTGGAGTCCAATCTCTTTTATTCCGAATGCAGGAAGCGTGACTGAAACGGATTAGTGGTCAGCATTGATAATTATGAGCCTCTTCTATCTTGAGCTCTGTTCAAACGGCTTGCAATGCAGCATAGATTTTGTACACACACAGAGAAATCAACCAATCACGTGTCCAACATAGAGTCCAACAGCATATCGTTCGTTTGGAACCGGTAATTGGTCGATTTCTTTGCTCAAATGCGGCTGTATGGATAGACTTAATAATTAAATGTAAGGCAACCTCGTGAAGATTTTTAAATGATCACGGTCAAATGACAAAGATGAAGCGATAAGCGCTATAAAAAATGTTACGTAATTGCATTTAACGCGAGAGCAGCAGCTCGTCTATTTCGAGCCTTAATTAGATCTATATACTTTATAAATATCAAGTCTTGGATAAAACTTTCTTAGCTTGCTTTAACAATTGATGAAGTTGCAATTGTATAACTTTATAATTGTTAAGAAAATCCCGCGCTAACAGCTGAGAATAGAGTTAATTAATATTATTATTAAAATATAAAAAATAATTATATATTAATATTTAAATATATTGTTACCCTTTTGTATGCTTGTGCGTAAAACTTAGATAATATATATTTTTATCACATACATAATTAAATATGTACATCTCTTTCGTATGAACACTTTTGTCTATTAAATATTTTTTCTAAATCTTGATGATGTTTTGTTTTGTCAACCCCAAGTTTCCGTTTGATAGCGATTATTCTTCTCCAAATGCTTGATGAAAGTTTCTGCTTGTTCCTTCGTCATTTTACCAACTTCTTTTGCTAAACCAACGAATTCATCACGTACGCTATCCGGCATATTTTTAGAATTTCCCGCTAAATAAATATTCCCGTTATTTTCTAAAAATTCCCAACATAGTAGCCTTTGTTGACGGATAAGATGTTGCACATATCTGGAAAAAAAAACAAAATATAATGAAAGTATATTATAGAAAAATAATAAAACTATGAAAGTATAATTAAAAGTTAAGATTTTATATACAGAGTGTTTATAAAGTTTGTTTCCACCTTTTCTATTTTAAAAACGGTTCAAAATTATTATGAAAAACCATAAAATATCATTCGATTATTTCGAGAGGCTACTCTATCCTTCCAACTTCCTTAAAAAAGTAGCTCCTTGAAGTGATTAAATATGTATTTCATAGTTTTTCACAATTTTGAACTGTTTTCAAAATATAAGGAGGAGAACAGATTTTACTCAAGAAGCATACAATATTCCTAGAATATTATATGAATATTATTAAAAATTAAAATATTAGTATGAATATTCTGAGAATATTACTTAATATTTTTTAATATCAATGGAAAGATTCTGTTAATGTTATATGTCCACTTTATATAACATTCTTAGTGTATTACTTTAATATCTGGAATATTATAAAAATATTTCAAACATTATATTCCAAAATATAGTT
Source organism: Solenopsis fugax (assembly GCA_003595255.1). Lineage (NCBI taxonomy): Eukaryota > Metazoa > Arthropoda > Insecta > Hymenoptera > Formicidae > Solenopsis > Solenopsis fugax. Next base: position 21,859 of record QKQZ01055918.1, on the reverse strand, counting down.
TTGAAATTTAAAGGAATTAATATTTCTTGAAATATATTATAAAATTATAAAAAATAAATGGCATGTTTAAACTCTGTTTTTTGTGTGATACAACATTTTGTACACTCTACTTTTATGTAAACTTCATTTTTTAAAAATAAAAATACATTTTTACATTAATATTTTAGGAATATTATTTAATATTATATTATACTATATTATCTAGAATATTACTTAATATGTACGTGTATATTGTATACACAAATGTGCTTATACATATATACACAAAGATAATAAAAAAATTTATAGGATATACATATATATACATGTACAATCACTCTTACAAGTTCATCAGGTATATAGAACGAACGTAATTTACAATTTATTGAAGGGGGAAAAAGGATGCGTTTGTGAGATAGCAGGGGAATGCTAATATTGTAAGAGGTACTTTTAATTATAAAAAATCAAATTAAAAATTGTTTGTAAATCTTAAACACTAATGTCACAAAACAAGATTTTATGAACATTTTATAAAATATATTTTATTTAAAAAATTTTTTTAAAATAATTTCTTTGGCTTAAAAATAACTTTATAATATGATTCCTTTCCTGTTAGTAATCATGTAACGTCCACTATGAGGTTGTAACATCGTAACAGCGGTCTCACGTTCGTAATGCAAATAGACCCTTCTTACTACATGATATAACTTTGGACGTTGAATTCATACACAGCACGCATTAAATTCAATTGCATTATTTGAAAGCCACATTCAAGGCTTTCAAGTTTGATTAAAGTTAAAAAATTAATACGATATAAATTCAAGACCGCGAGTTGTATACAACAAATTAAAATAGAGATAGGTCCAGACGATCATAGCAAGGTTTTGCAAGTTAGCATCGGTGTTACTGAATTTGATTTTAAATTTTAATGAAGTATGTTTCATTTTCGAGAACTGTGTTTGAAACCGAACGTAACGATGAGCAGTTCGATATGAATTGAAACATATAAAATATTATTTCAGTACCAAGACCTTGCTATGTCCCGTCTGGGCTTATCTCTATTTTAATTTGTAAAAAAATTAATATTATCTAACATACTTCTCAAAATTACGTAGAGTATATACTTGTAAAAATTGTTATCTGCAAAAACTGAAATTCAGCTTTTATAAAACCGCAATAAACATTAATGATGAGAACTATCCTATAATATCTAAATAGACTATAACAAAATAATTTTAACTCTTAGAATTCAACGTGAATTGTACGAGATATCATGGTATCTCATCATCCCACACGTATCTCATAATTCCTGTCTTTTCTCTGTATATAACCAATTATGTATGTAACCAATTCCCTAATAGTAATGAACTTTAATTTCGTAATTATAAGATAAAAATTATGATTTTAAAATAATTATTTTAATGACTTACATTTTGTGATCCTGATCTCTGGAAAATGCACAGAATACTTTCAGATTATTTGTACTCGATAAACGTTCGAAATCTTCCTTGCAGTGATAATCCTTATTCTGATTCCTGCATCCAAAAAATAGGACAAATTCTTTCAAATCTTCTCCTTTTTTCACTCTTTCTAAAAGCAAAGATCTAAACGGTGCCACTCCAGTTCCAGGACCAATTAAAATCATCGGTTTATCGTTGTCAAATCGAAAAGTTCCTCTCTGCAGCCAAAATATCACTTTGTCGTTATTTCTTAAATTTGCCAGCCACTTGGAACATAACCCAAATCTTGGCTCCACCAATCTAGTCTTAAATTTAACTATTGCTACCAAAACTTGTACTATATTTGGAGTGTTTTCTAAACTGGAGGTAATGCTGTAAGGACGTGGCTTTATGGGTGACATGATTTCAAACAATAATTTGATATTTAGTTTACTAGTCGTGTGAGGGAAATCTGTGAGAACCTCTAAAATGTTTCTTCTTGGCCTGTTTATATAATCATAAAGCTCTTCTTGGCCAATTGGACTGGCAAATTCACACAATTTCTCTTTTTCCAGCTCATTTTCACTGATAAGAGATAAAGTGTGCATAGTAGATCTTCGTGGCTTGAAATTCAGATCCCAGTATTGCTCGACGATCTCGCTCAAAGTTAAATCTTGTTTTAAAACGAACGGAACCTTTATTTCTTTTTCTGATATTTGAATTATCATATCTGGAAACAATTTTATATTATGTTCGTGTAATATATTGAAGAACCGTTTCACTTGTTCTGCAGTATTCTTCGGTCTAATGTAGATAATATCTCCTGGGTCATATTTAATGTTATCTGCATGGATGGTTATTAATCTAACATCCTGAAAGTGCTCTTCCGAAGTAGTTCTTATATTTTCAATTATTCTTCCTGTCCTAACATTACTATTTATCAATGTTTCTTGTGCATAGATGTCAGTATTTGATTGATACAGACTATCTCTTAATTCGTTAATATGTGTCCGATTTAATTGATTCATTTCTATTATCGAAATGCCATATCTTTCAATTATTAAATTTTCTTCATTTATTTTGTCTTCTACAGAAATTTCAAAAATATCCGCAATTTCTTCCCATAATTTTTTGATCCAGGAATCAACCACAGCATCAATTCCCAGATTATGCTGATCGTCAGCAAGTCCAATGGGTAATAATTCTTTCCCACCTAATTGCGCAAGACGTTTATTCAATTTCTTTGCGGCAAAGTTGAATTTTGAATACGAACTATCTCCCAATCCAAGTATGCCATATTTTAGATTTTGAAGCATAGTCGCTGGAAGATTTTTGCGTAATAGATGTCTCCAGAATTGTTTCATGTTGGCTGGAGGATCTCCTTGTCCAGTCGTTGCAACAACAAAGATGATTAGTTGTTCAGAAGGAAGATTTTGAATATCATAATCATCCAGTGACGACACGGTGCTTTGCAATTCTTTCCTATAAAAATAGAAGGGCAATTATTATATATATTTTCTCTTAGTTTTAAATTTGGATGTTCTGTATGTGTTTTAAATTTTAAAATGAGATTATTATATATATTATATATATTTTTTCTGTTTTTTACATAACAAAAGAAGACTATATATTTTTTAAATATTAAAATGCTATTATTTTTAAAAATCAAAACAGGATATTTTTGTATCTTGGTAATAAAATTCAAAGAGTGTGTGAATGAGAAATTCTTTTATCTAAATGTTGTTAATTTGGGAAAAAAAGTGAATCACATCTGTTTAAAGTTCGTTTAAAGAGACGAGAGTAGTTTGAGTGCCAGAAATTTTCTCAGAGAAGTTTCATGTGCCAGAGAGGAATAACAACAAAACCTTTTGGCGCTCTTCCAGATCTGCTCGGCGACGTCTTGAGCGGTTCCGGTCTCGCTTCCGTACAGCATCCGTATCACCATTTTGTCCATTTTTGTCATCGTGATTCTTTCACGTTTGTACTTAAGTAAACTTCTTGGTGGTGACAAGCAGTCAGTTGAAGTATTTTAGCTGATTCGGATGGTGATGTCATCATAAACACATGATGTAAAGTATGTAGCTACGTTCAGTTGCACATACTTTGTATATTTAAAATAAAACATAGCTTTGGCATTGAATGGGAGAAGAAAGATCGTAATGTTGCTTCTTCAATTTATTCTAAGAATGATTGATGGCGTTATAGTTGTGTCTCGTAATTGCATCATCCAAATTATGTCTAGCTGAACTTAAATTCGTAAAGAGGTTTAATCGCTCCAAATCCTTCAATCGTGTAAATTGAAAACACTGTAAAACAAAACAGGCAAGTCATCATCAGTTGTACATTCCCTGTGTTTTATTTATAATTTTCTATTGTTATATCTTTATATAAAGCTTTGAAATATGAAAAATAAAAGCAATTATAACCAACAGACTCGCATTGTTGTAAAGTGGATTTAAATGCTGTAAGTTGAAGCGAACCTCGGAATGTAATGTATTCATATGTTGGAGCAATGTCATGGAAAAATGTCCCGTGAGATTTGCGGCAGTCACCCGGCAGGTTCGAAACCATTTTGTCAATGAAATGTCAAGGATAAATGTTTAGGCGAAGTGGTCCCAGTTGGCAGCGGGTCCGAGATATTTATAAATAAAAAATAGCTTCGCGAACCGTCAATCGCGCCGATGCGATCATTTTTCTCGCGGTTTTCGAGTGAGATCTCTGGTTCAGTTTCAATGCGAACTTAAGGACGCGGAAAGTCAGATAGAGCGAGAATCATATCCAAAGGTGAACGTGTAAATTTAATTCATGGAAGTCAGTCACGAAAATCGGAGTCGAACTGCCAAGGGTACGCACAAAAAGCCGAATCGACCGTTGCTGCTCCTTTTTTCAGGAATGGATGTTCCGAGATGTTGAGGATGCCGAGAGCGAAAAAAACGTTCCTTGAATAATTCTTAGTGACTTCGGTTTCGTGACAAGACGGGAAAGTCGCGAGAAATTGTGATTACGCGCGCGGAGCCGCGACGCGATTTGAGGTTAGGTGGGTTAGGTCAGTCTCGTATGACGTAACGGAATCAACAAACCAGCTGAGAACGATGATGTCTCCGTTCGAATGAGCGAAGACCAAATAAAATCATTGGATCTTGTTTTCTTGGCGAATTTATCAATGACTCTGAGCGCGTTTTAATAGACGGGGCGAGAACACGCGGAGTTCGAGGTTAGGTCACACCTTCCCACAACAGTCATAATATACGGCTCAATTATGCTTATTATTTGAATGTCTGACCTGTTCCGACCGAGATTATAGCGAATTTATCTTCGCGAAAAGAGAGGAAAGCGCGAAAACGGCAGGGCAAACGGTGAAAACTGAAAATTAGGTTAGGTTATTCATACGCGTGTCTTCGACGAAGAGATTCGGATCAGATGGTCCAGTTGATTGCCGAAATGCTTGAAACCATTGAGCTTATGCTTTCAATGAGAGCAATCGGCGATTTCGTCGTCGCGGAACACAGGCGGGGACGGAGCACGAGGTTCGAGATTAGCGTGAGTTTGAGGTTAGCCGCGGCACGCACTCTCGGAATCGCCGCATCGCGCATTGCGCGCATGCTCCCGTGACGTAACGGTACGGCGTGAAGGGGAGAGCGAGCGATTGGTAGTACTGACGCCCGTCTGTTTGCGGATGACTGTCAAAACCCACTTCCGCAGGCCAGCGAGCGAGATCGCCGTCGTCGTCGTCACCGCCGTCGTATTCGCGGAGCAGTTCGCCAGCATCGGGTGACGGGCGGAGCAGCACGCTGTGGAGCGCGCGCAAACGCTCGTATACGATGTCGTGACGCGGTGACCAGCGGTGACAGCGACTCGCGCTTCTCGTGTCTTCTACCGTGTCTTCGTCGAGACGAGTGAGAAAGAGAAAGGGCAAGAGCGAGAAAAAGAGGGAGGGAGACATCGCCGCCGTTGTCTTTCTCCTTACTGTGTTCCGCGATCCGATTTCTCATTGTCGTCTCGTTGTCGGATAATCCCGAAGGAAGGAAGGAAAGAAGGAAAGGCCCGAGCGTCGCGATCGCGAGATTGATCGTGCGCGTACGTGTGCGTGAGCGAGCGAGCGAGCTTAACCTGCCTACCTGTCCGTCTCCGTTCCCGCGAAGGCGAACGGTGCGCTACGAAAACTGCGCGCTTGCTGGTGCATGAATAGTACATGAGTCGACTGGACGGTGCCGATCTGTGGGATCTCTCATGGAGGATAGTCGAGTGTGACGGTAGCTGGCGACGTGCGGAGCTTCACAAGGTGGCACGGGATAACATCAAGGTTACCAATCCAACTACCTAGAGATAGTCGTGCGCTTCCTCGACCGTCCGAAAAGTAGCATGAAGCTTTGATTTCCGAAATTTCCGGATCGTTTCCTATGCTCGTCGAGGAGGTCACCTCGACGGGAGAACCTCTCGCTTCTCGTATCGTCAGGTTAGGTTATCTTCAGGGACGTGGAGGGATAAGGAAGATCACGGACACGCAGTGCCGCGTGTTCTCCAATTTCGCGAAGTGTAACTAAACGAAACGAGGCGTTCCAATTTTGAATATTTGAAGCCCGTATTCTGCTTTCATTAGAATGAAATAATTTATGCAAGCTTTATGCTCGATGTAGAAGGGTCACAAGCGTGCAAAGTAATGGTCTTAAAAAGAAGGGGCTTGCCATATGAATATTCAATGTTAAACATCTCAAATATCTTTCAGAATTCTCAAGTATCTTTTCAGACTTTGTGTATCTTTTTCTATGTAAAAATATGAGCCTAATTCCTGTATATTTAAGTCTTCTTATTTCACTCATGCTGTTATGTTTTCTATAAAGCAAATTAGATGTGGACTGAAAGGAGAAGGAAGAGACAAAGTGCAATTAAAATGAATATAATTTGTCAATTAATGTTTCTTTCTTCACTTTGCTTCTTTTCTCTCCTTGCAAAGACATCTCGTCAAATGAATCAACTTGATAGCAGAAATTCAGTCTTTTTTTATTGCTTTTTATATGCTCTTTTATCTTTGTAATTTTTCTCCTTTTCCATATTCTGATAACACATTTATTTCATTGAATGCAAGAAGTGGAAGAACATTTAATTAGGAGCAATAATATATTCCATCTTATACATATACATATATATATATATAATTATATTTTTGATAATATATTTTATGTAAATATCTCATTTCTTTTTTCAGATTCTTCCATCGATGCCCATATTGGCACATCTCTAGCGATTTTGTTTCATCACAATCAGACATAATGTTGATCACATAGCGTATACTGGGTTATAAATCATACTTGGATACAAATCTCCCAATAGACTATGCACTGAGCAGCATAGAAAATTCAACTAGGATATTTAGGATATTTAATGTCTAGTGCACAATTTGGCGTCATCTTTCAACGGAATATTTTCTTCTGCATTAACAAATATTGCATCTCTCGCGGCAAAGAGACCAAACCTCCATTGATTAACTCCTCCATCCATTGAAAAGATGACCAGCAGACTTGAGGAGACAGAACAGAAATGGACATGCGAATACTGCACTTATGAGAATTGGCCTTCTTCCTTAAAATGCACCATGTGCAGGGGCGCCAAGCCTCTTTTGGGCGAGGATATCTACCGGCTTCGGGATCCTAGTCCTCAAAGAGGTTCCTCTAACGTCGCTTCCGGTCCTGTGTCCCAGATAAGCCCTACGGACAACTTCACCTCGCAAAATTACAGCCAGAATTTGCCTTCGGGGGGAAAGTGGGCCTGCAGCATGTGCACTTATCTTAATTATCAGAATACAACGCGATGCGTACAGTGCAGCAATCGAAAGCCGGTCAATCAGTCTGTCAATTCGTTAGCATCGAATCTACATGAACATTTAGCACCATTGCGTTTGGCCGATGGACCACCAAACTCGGGATCAAATTCCCAACTAAATCCCTCGCCGATTAATCTCCATCCGGAAAGATTGTACAATATGCACCCAGAGAAATGGTCCTGTCATGTATGTACTTATGAGAACTGGCCCAAGGCGACTAAGTGCGTCATGTGTGGTCATCCAAAGGAGAAGGATAGAAGAGATAAAGGTACACTGGGAAACGTAGGGGTGATTTTACCGAGTCCTGAGAGGGAACATAGTCAACGGGGTTTACCGTCGCCTCCACATGCACCCTACATTCATCAGACGCAAAGAGAGGATAATTTAGCGATAGGAAGGAGGTAAGATTATGACTTATATTTAATATTTCACATTTTTTGTAAAATAAATATGAATATTATAATATATTAAATAATATTTGTTTAATACATGTAATATATTATAAAAAAATATATAAATATTTTGAGAAAATATTAAAGAATTATTGATATCAACAATTCCGATATTTTATTTTAAAATAAAATGTTATATTTTTTTTTAAATATAACAGCGCATATTTGTAACTTATCTTTAACTTTTTAGAGGTCCACATAGGTATGCAGAGAGCCGGAACGATAGTTTGTCAACTCCTCAATCTCCGAATAACTGTGATTACGAGCGTCGATTAAAGCAATTGAGACGTCATACCGATTGGTGTTGGTTGAACGCTTGTCTCGGTATTGTCGAGGGTGACAATACCCCTGTTGAAGCTTACCTTGCAAGTGGCGGCGATCCTGCGCGCCAATTGACGCATTCTGAGGTTTTGCTCCTCAATAGAAGCAGCGCGTTTGACGTTGGGCACACCTTGGTGCACTTGGCTATTAGGTAAACACAAATAATTTAAATAAATGTTTTATTGATGCTAAATTGATTTTAATTATAGTGTATTACATTATAATGTAAAATACAATTCATAATGTTAGATTAATAGAATTTTACAATAATAATAAATTGGGATTTTCGCAGGTTTCAAAGGGAAGATATTTTAGCAACATTACTGTCGCAAATTGAAGGTTCGGGCTCGGGAGTGAAAAGGGTACCGAGTTACGTCGCACCTGATCTCGCGGTACAGATTCGCCGACATGTCACCAATAGTATACGCTTACGCAAGGGCTCGTTCCCCTGTTATTTCGTTACCGACATGGCTACCTTTGCGTTGCCAGCCGAGGTTATTATGACATACATTACGATTTAATATAAATTGTAGATGAAAACTAAATTCTTTAATTCATTAATAGCCACTGTTTCATTTTTAAGTACTAAATAATCTTTAAATTTCTCTCAAATACTTCTATTTGAAATGTGCTGCAATTTCTTAAATTGATTGTATAGAAGAAATGTATATGTGTTATTTTTATATTTGAAATATATTAGACATATATATTTGAATTATATTAGACATATTTTTAGGTTGAAGATCTGCCGAGTATTGTACAAGAGCAGATGCTAGAGGAATTGTTAGATAAGGAAGCTCAACAGCAATTGGAAGGCGGTGGTGGCGAACCGCCAGCTCTAAATTGGTCTTTAGAAATTACTGAACGATTAGGTAGTCGTTTACATGCGCTCTGGAACCGATCGGCTGGAGATTGTCTTTTAGATTCTGCTATGCAGGCTACTTGGGGTGTTTTCGATAGAGACAATGCTTTAAGGAGAGCGCTTGCTGATACGCTTCAACAAGCCGGACAATTGTAAGATTTGTAATTAAGTAAACATATAACAACTAATTATTTCTATAGTTTTATTTTTTAATATAATTAGTTTAATTATTTTCTATATAAATGCCTGTATTAAAATTTGGACAGTAATAATGATGTGCAAACTTATATTTAATGTTAAAATAAAAAAGTTAGAAAACAAATTTTCTTCATTAAAAAAATAATCGGCAAATTAATCAATAGAATAATAATAAAAATTAATAGAAATTTGTTGAAAAAATTATTTAAAATAATTATATTAAAAGAAATAATAGAATATTTAATTAATATATTTTTTGATTGTTTAGCCACAAAATGAGCTTATATTTTATACAAAACGTTATTTTTTCAGCTTTTATCCTCGTTGGAGAGAATATGAAGCTTCGCAAGCATCTAGAATGTTAGATTTCACTTTAGAAGAAACACAATGGCAAGAAGATTGGGAAAGCTTACTAGCAACGGCCGCTCAACCCGGAAGCGCGTTAGAACAATTGCATGTGTTTGCCCTCGCCCATATTTTAAGACGTCCCATTATAGTCTACGGAGTTAAATATGTTAAAAGTTTCCGTGGTGAAGACATAGGTAAATCAAGAAAAAAATATTTTGTTTTTATTCAATCAAACAAATAATATTTAGCAAGGACTCTCGTATTTAAAACAACAAACAATTGACATTTATTCAATCAGTAATTAATAATTTGTATACTTGAATTAAAATAATTTTACTGAGATATTTATTAATTTAAAATTCTTAATATTTAAAAAATTTATTAACTTTTAAAATTTTTAATGAATATTTATTATTCTAGATTCATAATTTTTTATTTAACATTTATAATTAAATATAAATAGAAATTATATAAAGTGCTGTAAAAAGTTTAAAAAATTTCTATATTTGCTTTGCGTTTTAAAGATTTTTTCAAGATTATAACGCAAAAATTAAGATTCTAAGATTTCAGATTATTCAAAAGTTTTTTTTACGATTTTAAAAGAAACATTTTGTTTTTAAGATTTTTGAAATTTGGGATAACAACTAATTATTTCTATCATTTTGTAGGTTATGCGAGATTTGAGGGCGTCTATCTACCATTGTTATGGGAACCTTCATTTTGCATCCGTTCACCAATCGCATTGGGTTATACCCGTGGTCATTTCACGGCGTTGGTTCCAATTGAGCCTTACGCCTCGTCCAGAATACCACCCCTTGCGACCCACGGGGTAGTGAGTGGGAACAACAGTCCACTCGAGCAGCTACAGATCCAAATGCAGACCACCTTTATGCCACTAATGGATCGCGAGCATAAGATCTTGCCAATACACTTTCTTACGACGGATGAGATCGGTCGCGAGGAATCTATCTACAAAGAATGGTTAGATGTATGTAGAACTGAAGGTGGAATTCTTGTGGCGCAGCAGAAACTTCACAAGAGACCGCTGCTCGTTGCACAGATGTTGGAAGAATGGTTGAATCATTACCGTAGATTAGCGTAAGTAATTTTTAATTTTCTTGAGCTTTTATTAAAGAATTATAACTATAATGTATATCAGTTAAAAAAATTCTAATATATAGAATATAAAAATAATTAAAACTGCAATAAATGATAATAATAATATGCGATTATAATTTCTTTTTTCTCTCTGAATGTTGTAGTCAAACCAACGAGGCACCTTTCTCGAGACCACCTACATTACAGGATTATAGTAGCGACGGTGATACTGAAGATGAATAGTGCAGTAATTTTAAGAGAGAAGTGTTGCGACTGACATGAGAAGCATCTCCATTTCTCACAAGTTTATTCTTGACCGAAAATTATAAAATGGTTAGTATTATAGAACGAAAACTATGCAGTACTTTCATGAATAACTCGATACAAAGAAACTATATACTACGTCCATACACTGGCAATGTACCATTAAAAAAAATTAAAAATGCTATCATATCGCTATAGTTGCATCGGTATGGATTTCAAACAAAAACTGTAAAAAAAGTTTGAATTAGGATTTACAAACTGTATCAAACTAAAATACGTTAATTATTGAGTTATTGCCATTGAAAGAAATTCTTTTATAATTAAATTACTATACATTTGTCAGAAATGTTTAGTTACATAGCAAAATAATGCCAATTCCATTGAAAAAACTTTCCTTGAAAAAATTATTCTTATTGAATGATGTTAATTTAATTTAAAAAAATTGATGTAATAATTTTTTATCGTGATAAAACATGGAAAGAAAATATAAATTTAANAGAAAATATAAATTTAATTTCTTGATAAGGAAAAGAAAATGTTAAATATAATATATATATATTATAAATATATATAAGTATGGAGATGTTTAAACAATACATATAAGTGTTATACAATTCATTGCCAGTGATGATGAGCGAAAGTGAATTGTCGTTTGTTACACATTGTCGAATCGTTTTTGCATAATAATAGAAATTTAATTGTTAGGCTATTGAAAATAACATTTTTTCACTGATAATTTGTAAAAATATAGTCTCGGAAGAGGAAAAGAATTTGACATTTCCTCTCTCGCAAAGTATTGCGGAATTTTGCGGAAATATTCTTACAAATTTTTGAGCGTTCGTTTGTCGCGTTCCATTATAATGACAAACGAAATAATAAGTGTGATTTAATGGCAGATTTTTTAGTCGATCTTTCTTCTTTACAAAGAAAGAAAACTTAGATATCAGTAATTTTTTTGAATTATTTCGAGATAATTTTAACTTAAAAATTCATTATTCAAATATTAATCATTAATTGAAAGTTTCTTATCTTTAATTTTAAGAGTCGATAAATAAATGAGCTTTTTAATAATTGAAAATAAAGAAATTTTTGAATTAGAATTTGATGAACGTAAAAAACAACCAGTTTTTCTTACTTTTTTTTTGAAGTTAATAAATCTCCAATAAAAAGCTATTTAAATCATTTTTTATTTTAATTTGATATATTTTGAACAAAATAAAAAATTTTTATTTAAATGATATATTTTTTCTTGACTACAAAAATCTGCCACTAAAGATCGATATAGAACACCTTGTATAATGATATGAGTTCCGATATATTCCCGAGACGCGATCCTTAAGAATAGTCTAGAAAAGTCAACAAATTCCGTGTATAATCGTCTTTAAGTCGTTTCACTTGTTAATAACTTAGTGCTGCGCTAAAGAAATCAAGCAGCCAAACACAAACGAACAACGATCTGTCCGTTTTTAATGATCGAAATCGCGCGAATCCTAGAGCGTTTATCTCCAATGGTGTATTAATAGGAAAAAAATATCTAAAAAAATATCTTATGAAAAACTGTGCTTTTTGCTCTGTAAAGAAAAAAAGATTTCATTTTTATGCGAGGGATAATTAATATATTATTATGTAATAATAATAATATATTAATTTTTCGCGCAAGTGTGGTTCACAATCGTGTTAAATACTACAGATAACACTATATACGAACTTTTATAAGAAGCGATGAGGAAGAAATTAAAGAAATGAGTAGCACATACGTTTAAGCGTTAGGATTATTATCGAACAGCCGATACACAACACGCACTCATTCACTCATACATCTAACGACACATTCTAGCGAACGAAAGAGCGATTGTAACAAATCTTCAATCAAAAAAGTACAAAACATCGCTAGACACGTTTCTTCGGAAATGCTTCGTTTTTTCAACGTAATAATAATAGTTTTCGTTTCATACTATTTAATTTCGATAACAACAACAACAATGTAGCGTCTAGTCCTTTTGCATATAGCACCACATCGCGTTTGTCAGTCTTTTCTAATCACGAATTAATTATTGCGTGAACAGAAGTCATCAACATAATTGAAAAATTAATGAAAGAGATTCGAAAGGATCGAAAGCAGATCAAGAAACCGGTGTAATTCTCGGATTTCGATTTATCAGTTTTCGAAATAGATCTCTGAAAGAAAAATGAAAAGAATAGATAGATATGAAATAATATAAAATGTAAAATTTTGAACATGATGTGATATGAAAAAGGTTGTATTATTATTATTAATTTTGACTTATTATTTTTTTGTCTTATCGTTACGCGAAGTATCATCTCCTTTTCCAATTATCTCACACTTAATCCCAACATATCCTGCTTGTATATCTCTACAAGTTAAAAATTAAAAGAAAAAAGGTTTTAAATAGTCACGAAGAAATTTGAATTCGAAGAATAAGTCTGAAGTATAGCGTAGAATATTGGAAGAAAAATTGTTATAAAATATAGATTTACTTGAACTTCAGGAACATTTTAAGACTTTAAGTCATTTTTAACTTATTGTACAATGCCAAAAATAAAGTCGAAATATTCCTAAGTAATCATTCATTGTTCTAACATTCTGCGTTATGATTCGAATTCATATTTGTCTTATATTTGTTAATCTACAAATCATTGCTTTCAATGTACAGTTATTTAATTAATTTAGAAAAGATCAAAGAAGCCTTTTTGTTTCTATTTAAATTACAAAATTATTTGATAAAATTAACGAGTTCTATTAATCATCTATTTATTACAAATAAATTATAGATTATATAAATAAATTATTTACTTCTTTCTCTCTTAGAAAAAAAGAAATCTTGTCTGGAGTTACTTTTTTGCGAAGCCTTCGATTGAATCCATCGAAATTATATCGGTTTCTGGATCCCTAATTTTCGAGGAGGACAACAAGCTAAGTCAATTCCAGTGTCCTGTCTGCGAAAGCGGCAGAAGCGAGGCTTATCGCTATCGTTGTGATTGTTATATATTACATCGACATATCGTTATTATTATGATAATTATTACGATCATTGATGTAGCATATGTAAATCCGTTACAAGATCCAACATATTTTAAATATGAACTGTATCTTTTTAGAATGAATTCTATTAGTCACAGATTTAGACTATTCTTACTGTAAATTGTCTTTCTTATCACAAAAATGCGATAATGCTGGCTTCTGCATAAAAAAAAGAAATGAAAGTAAGGAACTTTCTCTTTATTGATCTTCGATGTTAATTATTATTAATAATAACCAGCTTTTTTTATTAATGTCATTTTTATATATAATTATCTTGGTTTGGTTTCTAAATATTTAATAATTAGAAACTATTATTTTATTTGTCTTAATTAAATTTAAACAAAGATACTCATTATTAATAATAATTGATGTCGAGAAAGTTAATTTTGGAGTTAACTATTAATTAATTAATTCTCAGATTAATTCTTTATGGGACACGGCAAGTTCTTTCGACTATAAATAGGAAAAAAATGTTAAAAAAAAAAAATTAATAATGTTCGACGGAAGTGTGTTTTCTTTTTAAGCAAGTATAGTTTTCTCGATTTCTTGTTGCCAGAACTTACTCTTCGCAGGTGATAAAGTATAGAGTTTTAAAAATTTATTCTCTAATCGGGAGGCAGAATAGAGAAGTCTATAAATATATAAATATAAATATTAATATAGAGCATATATATATATATATGAAATATAAATATTATATATGAGATAATATATCGATGTACAATAATTCGAAATAACGATTTATTATTATTAATTATTATTATTACAATGATTCTGACGATGATTATTATTATAAATAATAAGAAAACATCGAGATGTGAATCAATAAATGCTGAATTACTTTATGTCATTTTTCTCTTTATTGAAAGAATTTTTCAGGATTTGATTTTCAGGGTTCAATTTTATGGACTAAATGAAGATTAATTTTTCAGCATAATGATTAATGATTCGCTCGAATAATATCTTTTTCAAATATCTTGAAAATATTCCAAAATTGAAATGTCTTTTAGACAGTTTTAAATGATTCCGATCTTTTTCATAAATAGTATTATTGATCTCATGTAAACAATTTTATTTAATGCTATTTCTTCAATTTAATATTAATTTAACTTAATATTAATTATTTTCTATTTTTCAATTTCTGTATTTTTTTATTAGTTAAATCTGTATTAAGCAAACCATTTAAAAAAAAATATATATATACATATATTTATTTCCAAAACAAAATAATGGTTCATTATGTCATATTACAGAGTGTCTAGAGTGACTAAAAAATCTGTCTCCATCTTCTATATTTCGGAAATGATTCAGAAATTTAAAAGACCACGAAATATATGATCATTTCGAGAGGTTTTTTTAGGAGGTTGAGGGGGGGAGATAGAGTTGTCTCGAATGGTAGAACACGTAGTTTGTGATTTTTCATGATTTTGAATCGTTTTTGAAATATAAGGATAAAGACAAATTTTATAGATACTTTATAAATACAAAAGATTTTAATTAAATCATAAATCCTTCTTCATTAATAGTCTCATTAGTGCGAGAATTGATAGTAATTTAATACTTGGACATTAATAGAAGAAGGAAGGGGTGGTGAAATACCATTTTGTTTTTTTTTTTAATAAAGTAAATTTCAGTAAATATTAACGTGACACAATTCTTATCAACACTATTTTGTTAGCTATAGAGTTCTATCCATCACTCTTAGAAATTCATCGGGAATATAGAATGAATATAATTTACAATTTACTGAAAGGAGGAAAAGAATGCGTTTGTGAGATAGCAGGGAGTCGTGGAATATACTATTAACTAATATCGTAAAAGACACTTTTAATTTATAAAAAGTCACAAATTAATGATTCTTTGTAGATCTTACATACTAATAAGTGCCACAAAACAAGATATTATGAACATTTTATAAAATATATTTTATTAGAAAAAATTTTTAAAAATAATTTCTTTGATTTAAAAAATAATTTTTAAAAATAATTTCTTTACTGCTAGTAAGCATTATGCAACGTCCACTATAGGGTTGCAAAGTTGCAAGAACATTTTTACGTTCTTAATGCAAAGAGCTTATGATCATCTCACGATCTCTTACATTACATGATATAACTTTTATATGCTGAATTCATACATTACGGCACAAATTAAATTCAATTACATTATTTGAAAGCCACATTCAAAGTCTTCAAGTTAAACTAAAGTTAAAAAATTAATATTTAACATACTTCTCAAAATTACACAGAGACTATACACTTATAAAAATTGCTGCAAAACTGCAAAACTGAAATTCAGCTTTTATAAAAACGCAGTGAACATTAATGACCAGTGGCCATATCTTACAATGTCTAAATAGATTGTAACTAAGTAATTTTAACGGTTGCTTTTAAAATGCAATGCGAATTATACGAGATATCATGGTATCACTCTACACGTATCTCACAACTCTTTTGTCTTTCCTCTAGTTAATGAATTTATCAAATAAGATTACTTATTTCTGAATTTTATATGTGATATAATATTTTTTCAAAAAATGAAATTTTAGTTATTAAAATTTTATAATTTCTCGTGAAATTTTTTCTGTAGGATTTAAATCACAAAGAATACTTAATATATTATAATATGTTCTATCACTTGATTTGGAGCTTAAATTTTAAGTTAATTTAATTACGGTAACGAATTTCTGTGTCATAGTTGATAGCTTTAAGTCTCTCTTTATCAAGAAATTGCGAATACTGCTAAGGATCCGAGAATGGAAGATGATACGATAGAGATCCAAGTACTCTAAAAGTAATTAAATAATTAGTTAATGTTTTTATAATTGATTAATATTTTTTGAAAATTCAAAATTATTTATTAATAAACTTATTTTGGCAAAATATTACTATTTTCTGCATGTTATTCTTGTAATGCAGTCGTGTAAATCTGAGATAGCTCTTGTAACAATACTCTTCCTGCAACGTGAGATGGCAAAGTCATTCGTCTATAACGGTATCAATCTGACTACGTGTAGTTTCAGCTTGCATGTAAACAGTAACATCAGTCGAGGTTTGTCGTGAGTACGTTATTTATTGACTATCGGGAATCTGTGGCAACAACTGAGAGAATAATTTAATTTATTATATTATGAAACACACAAATAATAAATTTGTGTGTGTGCTCGTGTGTGTTATGATGTGAAATATTATCTTTTAAAAGTTTTCTGCAAAAGCTTTAACAGGATGAAGAAAAGCATGGAGAAAGAATAGTAAAAGAAATAAGAATATAAAAGAAGAATTACTTCGCGAAAGTTTTCATGTAGGTACATGTATATAACATTTACCATTGTGTGTATTATTAATAATTTTTTCGATAAAAGTAAACATTCTTCGAACGTAGTTAATTTGAAAGATGAAAAAAAGCTCATTCAGTAGAACTACATTTATACACGAACTAATTTTCATTTAACGGGAAATACTTTAAACATTTACTTTCGTTAAATAAACTTCCGATGTTTAAAATAATGGACTAGAATTTTGGAACTGGACACTAGGGAGTCTTTAAAAAAATAATTAAAAATTATAAAATGCAAATTTTGCTTTTTACTTATATATTAGTCAAGAACATTATATTCAGAAAGAATATTGCTGAAAATTTCTCTTTGAAAAGCCATTCGCACTATATAGTATATAATAACAGATATTGATTCTTAATATTGATTCTAACATTAATTTCCGTGTACTGAAGCTATATATAGTGGTTAGTACTGAATTGCTTAATCAGTTATTTAGATGGGACCTAACTTCCGCTCGGAGAAAAGCTCGAAAATGGAATGCTCGTCGCAAATAGACGGTCTGAGTATTTACTACTTGGGTCATCGTCAATAAATCCAGTCACGTAGTGTAATATGTAAGAACCTTTGGGAGGATAAGTAGTCCATCTCTTCGAAACCTTTTTCGCTTTTTTTTTGTGGGGGATACAATCTCGAAAAATGAGATTTTCTCCGAAATCTGCTCTCGCATTGCTTTGGATACAGGAATCTTCATTTTTATCCCCAAACTTTATATAAGTGATAATAATAGTAAGTAAATTAAATATAAATAAATTTGATAATAATATTTAAAAAAAATGATCGTTCTTCCCCCCCCTCTCTCTCTCTCATGATCTAAATTTAATTTGTCTTGAGCGCTTGAGAGGATATCA
This sequence comes from Solenopsis fugax, assembly GCA_003595255.1. NCBI lineage: Eukaryota > Metazoa > Arthropoda > Insecta > Hymenoptera > Formicidae > Solenopsis > Solenopsis fugax. The sequence continues at coordinate 3,852 of QKQZ01055918.1, read as the reverse complement.
CCTTAGAGCGTTCAATAGATATAGTGATATTTAATCTAATTTAATCTCTTTTTCTTTTGCTGATAAAATAATCCGATAAAATATGCAGGATTTCTGGAAAATTTACATATATTGTATCAAATATTGCTGTCAGAATTTTTGTAAATTATATAATAATACAGAATCTTAATAAACATTAAGATAATAATCCTATTATTAACAGTAATAAAAATAAGAATTATACTTTCACTTACAAGATAATAATTTTAGTCTGATTTTATTGATCACAACAAATTCGAATGTATTATTAAACAATTTTTGCATGACATGTGTTACAACGAAATTGAAAATAAGCAACGCGTTGTTGAGATTCATATAGACAGTAAAGAATGTGTGGCGACAGGCTGTACACGAATCAATATCCGATCTGCGAAACGACCTAGATAACACAGAGAATAATTTTTTCATAGCCAGAGAAATGTGGTTTTATCATTTTTAAATTTTACCAACAGTTTTCATTAAGATGGAAATAGAAGAGTTTCTATCTCCAAAATTGCATTTTTAAGAATTAGAAAATATTTCGTGCTGAGTAATTATAAACTTAATTAAAGATTAAGTTAAATTTTATAAATAAATGAATTTAAGATATATCTCTGAAATATGAAACTAATTTTTATGTTATTATTAACAATTTCAACGAAATTATGACGACACTCGACAGGTACCGAATCATTCATCATTCGAATTGTTTAATTATTTGCGATTGACGCAATCTACAAATAATTTGCAATTCCAACGGTGTTGTGTTACTGTGCGTTTATTTGTAGGGTACTTTTGTTTGACACGGAATCGCCCGTTGATTGTTTAATGATTGGGATATTCTTGCGCGAGTGGATAATCGATTATGAAACCTCGTTAATTACAGACATTTGTATTATTGCGCTATAGTTTCATTGATAAATAATAATTGAGCAATTTTTATTTTATTTTAAACCACTTTCTTATTTCAATTTAAAATAATTGTTTCTTTCTTTTTCCATGTGAAAATTAATCATTCGTGTGAAAATACATTTTTCATGAAGCGTTAAAGATTTAATGCTTACTCTATATAAATTCGCGCATCGTTATCTATATTACAATAAATTTGTTTATTTTTCTTCTAATTCAAATTTACTTCAGCATACAAAACACAATTTTATTTCTCACTGGTGTTGTCACAGTTTTTATAATTCCGTGACAAAGAACTTTTATAGAGATTAAAGATTTACTTCCATAAAGAAATAACAATATATCATTGAAATATAAAAATTAATAAACCCATAAGAATTGAAAACAAATGTCTAAAAAGATGTAAAATGTAAACTATCTTTTTAACACACACACACGCATGCATGCATGCACGCATTCATGCATACGCAATCGTTCCTTTTATATTTATTTTTTATATTTTTTACATATTTTTATGATCATTATTAGCCTTTCTTTATTTGGAAGTAAATTTTTAATCTCTACAAAAGTTTTTTGCCACAGAGTTATAAAAACTGTGACAGCATTGGTTGGAAATAAAATCGATTTGTATGGTAAATTTAAATTTACCTCGAATTAAAAGAAAAATAAATAAATTCATTGCAATATGGACAACAATGTGCAAATTGATACAGTATAAATATTAAATCTTTAACGCTTCAAACATAAATGCGAAATAAAATTTTTCGTGAAAAATACATTTTAACGAGGAAGATTAAGATTACCCCATTCACATAAAACGTGTGTGTGTGTGTGTGTGTGTGTGTGTGCGCGTGCGCGCGCGCGCGTGCGTGTGCGTGTGTGTGTATGTGTGTGTATATCTATACAATATATATACATGTACATGTACAATATAATGTTCTATATTACTTCCAGATACATAGTACGAGATCTTTTTGAAATATTTTTTTGAAAAATTTTCGTTTCTTTCTAATTTGCGAAAGTAACAAACATCGTTATCGCTATCGCTTGTTTGTATACGCATGACGGATGAGGATCAACTAGATTGGCGTGATTAATACTTATGAGACGGATTAATTGTCAGGGTTTACTATGACGTGTCCATCGGAGAGAAATTCCTCGATTCTGCACGAGAGAGGTGCACAAATGCAAGATTTATGAAGCCGCGATGACAATCTAAATCTTGATAATCGAGAGAAATCATTTGGTAAATAAATAATCGTCCGCCGACATTACAAGAAGCGGAGTATAATTCTGTCACAGTTTGATTTATTAAATCTTTAACACACTCGCAGAACCAAAGGCGTTATTTTATAACGTAGCGAGATTAAATTTCTATATATGCTACACCACAAAGCAATACTCAAATAAAGCAATATTCATTGAAATTATTAAACTATATTCATCATTTAAATTTATTTTTGACCTTTGTCGTTTATCTAGGGAAAACGCGTGATTTCTGGAGCATTCGGTACATATGTGAACATTTTATCTAGCGGTCAGTCCAGATTCATATGCGCGTTTCGCTTTTATTTCACCCTAAGCTAAACTTTTTTCTGTTCCGCCACATGTGCGCGATACACACGTTACATGATACATATGGATGCTTATACATCTATACGACAAGAGAATAAGACAGACAAATACGCGTGGGAGGTGAGACAACGGGGAGATGATGGATCCCGTTTCGTGTCCCGCGTCAATTTTTACAGGATTACGAAGACACCCTTTCAAACGAATTGAAACAGTCGTTTCTTTCCAAGAGAAATATTAGGATATTGATAATCTGTGAGAATCTTTCGGAGAGATTGAAAAGATTTAAAAAAAGAATTATAGAAGAAGAACAAATCATTTTAATGGATCAAACATGATCTGAATTTTAATTTGACACATTTATAAAAATATCTTAAAGATCTTTAAGATCCTTAAAAAGTTGCCAAAATATTTTAAGTTGATGCTTCAAAAAATAAGAAATACTCAAATAATAATTTGATGTCATATGGACGTTTAAATGACATCCTTGTTGTTTACCTTCACCTAAGAGCTCAAATTTCGAACTCAATTTCAAGAGAAATTTTCTTGTTTCAAAACATACTCTTGCCTAAACAAAAGTGAAAAGTCTCATAATGCTGCCTTTTTTCGCATTTATGAATTTTATTTACGAGAAATACTTTGCCATCTATCGGCGATGTCACGTATTACTACAAGTATTGTACAAGACGTTCTTTGGACGTTCTTTGGACGTTCTTTAGAACATCTATTATATAACGATAAAAACATGATGTTTCAAAATTATTATCGAAATATTCATGTGTGTAAAAGAAGCTCATCTAATAGTATTTAATAAAATTAAAAAAAATTAATTTTAACGTGTTAAAAGATCGGACATATTGATGACGTCCCTTGGACGTCTCTAAAATGTCTGCCTAAGTATCCTTATTATAGGATGTTTAAATGACGTCCTTGGGATGTATTTTAGACGTTGAATCTTTCAGTGACGTAAACGGGACTTTTTATGACATACTTCGGACGTCCCGGGACGTTGAATTGTTGTGTTTGGGTAATCATAACTTCTGCGCAATTTTTAGTTTAGTTTAAAAGAGTTTCGTTTACACGTTAAAAGTGTTTACTAAAAAATCTGAACGTTAGAATTACATTCTCTGACGTACGAATCGATATTGACGTGCCTCAAGCGAATAAAAAATTCTTACAAAATTATATTATGTATTAAATGTATTATATGACATATTAAATTGTAATTAATCTTTCAATGGGATTTTAACGAGTTGATATTAACGTTTTCGAAACAATTGATAATCGCAATAAATATCTGACCCCTGACTTCGATCCCATATCTTGCTTTTTACGAATTAGATTCATCCTCGC
>QKQZ01055917.1:0-42897 GCA_003595255.1 Solenopsis fugax | reverse complement strand
GATTTCTAGTTTTAGGAAGCGGACAGATGATGGCTGACTTCCATAAGTCAGGAAAAACCCCATAATGCTGAAATTAAATATATGCGTCAATATTTACGGTGATTTTTAGAACCACATTGAGATTCTGAAAACTTTACTAGCTTCGATTCAACTTCTTTAATTTGTAGTTATTTTCTTTATCAATGTCGTTCTTTTGTAATTTAAAATTTACAGAATTCATAAGACTTTTATCACGTTTCAATAGAGTGAAATAGTATCTTGCAATTTTATAAAGATTGAGCGTGCAAAAAGTAGAGAAACCTACGATTATTGCGAATTTCCAGAATGATTCGTCATTCTGTAGCTTTGAGCAAGCGTGACACGGCGGCATTGCGGATACGTGCGAGAAGTGAAAGTAAAACACGTCTCGCCACTCGCATCTTCCCCGACTTTCTCTCGACGTCACGTTACTTCGACTCCTCGTCATTGACGTCGTTCATCTTGCTGGGAACAGAATAAAACCACCAAAACCACGTCCGTTTTCGGCTGCCGGAAGAATATGCCTCTGCATTCCCTATCTTTAATCATTTTTGATAAAAGATAAATATCGTTAATTATTAATAAATATTCCCGACTATGACTGCACCAACAAACACAACATCTCTTGTAGAGAAAATGTATTATTTTCATTTGTTACAAATGTTATTTAAAATTATTCATTTTATATAAAAGATAAGACAAAAACTTGTGAAAAAATGTTAAAATTTCGATACTCTTTAAAATTTACCTTATATTCTGACATTGAGAAATGGAATTTATGCTTGTGACAATTGTTAATATTCTTAACAATGACGAACAATCTTTTCGTCTGCATCTTTTCAAACATCATTCTTGACAAGAGTCTGCCTAGAGGAAAATTGTAAACATTATATATTGTATAGAATGGTCTGAAAAATTCAAAGTTTCTCATAGTTCTGTAAGTCTCTTTAAAGGGACTTAAACATCTTTTGAATATAGGTAATCTCTCAGAGAAATTGTAAGCGTTTCCCGACTGCATCTAACTATTGTTATTTCTAGAAAAAAGAAAACTTGGGCCTTTCAGGCATTTCTTTAAATCTGTTTTTTTCTCGTAAAGATATATACAGAAAAGAGTCTCTGAAAAGTTGACTAGGCATAAGACACACAAAGCTGTTACAAAGCCTACAATAGGAGTAAGTCAAGGTGAATGACACATTTCCGGATGAAACAGACTAAATGAACAGCATTGTAAAGCAATGTCGTTGACCTTCGTAGGATGGTAGGCGGGAGGAAGAACTGACGACACCTTACAGTTTGCTGATTTACATTGATGCAGTAATTTGATTTAACTATTTGTTTTCACGCATACCTTGCTTTTGTGAATCTGCAGAAAGTATCTTTTCTTCGCAATTTGAACAGTGGATTCTTTTGTACTAGTCGGCATACAATTAAACCTCCAGTATACCAATTCATGATTGGTACAACTTTCATCATATTTGGAGAAGGAAGATGTTTAATCTACAATAACATATTTCTTGCATTAATCTGTGAAAAATCTATCCGAATTATAATATAGAAACAAAAAATAAAACTTTATAAATTCTTCTGCATGTTTAAGAGTGATTTGAATAATTTTTATGAGACGCACTTTAATCTTTAAAGTAGATTTCATATATAGAATCTTAATATATAGATTCGATGGAAGACGTAGATATTCTCATTTTTAAAATTACATTTTAGATTTCAAAGAAATAATTACATTTAGTTAAATAAGATATGTGTGAAATACTTTATATAATCTTATATTTGTATAGATTTTATATTTCACACGTTTGCCTCCATCGTCTATCGTTAATTTTGATTATATTTTGAAGCTGTGCGATTTACATGTGCGCGTTCCATCGAGGTCCGGTTTTTCGTCGGTGCTGAAATCGTCGAAACCGGTTTGTCGAAGCGTAAACGAGCGAAACCCAAGTTCGAGTAAGAGAACTCGAACTTGGGTTTCAGCGTACCAGGTTCTACGGCGAACTTCCGTTGAGGAAAAAACTCACTCCAATTTTTCAATATTCAGATTTCTAACCATTTGTAGAATTTCCGTTTTAATGTGATGTCCATAAAGACTTCAGGACGCAAAAGTGGTTTGCGATTACAAGCACTTAACTAGTTTGAAAACCTGCAAGAATCTTTTTTTTTTAAACAGATTCGGAGACAATAGAATTCTAGAATGGTAAGACATATAAATACCTCATATAATTCGTGAATTTAATTTGAATTTTAAATTTACGTATATTCGATTGCGAGTTAGTCGAATAATTAATCATTAAACAGTAACGCGGCAGAAAGAATAAGGCATTCGATCTACTGAACTCTTAAGAGTCTCCGATTTCATAAAATCTCTCAGTAGAAATATATTTGTACATTCTCTCTCTCTCTCTCTCTTTCTCGCCAAGGATTGCGGGAGGACTTTCGCGCGATCATTAAAATGCAAACGTTTCGATTGTGAACGAAAGAGAGAGAAAATTCATCTCCTTATCCGTTCTCTCTGCCTTCGCGGATTTCAAAGGAAGGCAGAACGTCGAAGAAAGGGCACCGGGAGAAACAAAGGTGATCAAGAGGAAGAGAGAGGAGCAGGAGCGGGTGCAATGCATCGCGGTCACTCCAGTGACCCAGTAACGTCCGTCGCGACCTTAGCTGCGACGTGTTCACCCGTTTAAACTACCCTTCTGTCCCCCTTCGCTACCTCCGCCACCACCTCCTCCTCTTCGCACTCCCTTTCTCCTGCTCATACCACACGTGACGCCAGTGTTGTCATGGGAGGGCAACGGGGGCGAGGCGAGGAATATTCTTGCAGGGTGCGGAAAGGGAGAGAGGAGGACAGGAGGCAGGGAGGGATGATATATACAAAACACACAAGGTCACACAAGTATGATTGTGTGAACGTCGTGTCGGTGAAGACGTGGTGACGTAACATATAGTTCAACGACGGACGTGTGCACGTGATCCGCGCGACGATGGCGTTATCATGGCGTTTACCATATACAACGTTGCGCCGGGTGTGCGCGTGTTTCGCGGACGCGCCTCCGTCGTGTTCTCCGTGTCCTCCATTTAAACTCCCAGGAAAAAGAGAGAAATTTTTTTTATATTGATTGGATAGAATTAATAAGAATGGATAGCGGTAGTCTGCTGCATACTGGTGCGCATTTAAATTACTTACTTGAGAAAAAGAAATGTACATCAGTTGTATAGAGCCATCTCCGTTGCAGAATGAAGGATCATTCATATTGTAACATTAAACCAGGGCTACTTTTCCCACGCGCCACTCTGTTAGGATGTAGAATCTGAGAAACAAAAGGGAATAGGTCAAGACAATCGCATACACATGTCGCTGCAATGGAGAAAAACGGATTTCGTAAGCTGCAGAACGATATCCATTTTTTATCATTATTCAGAATATTTCCAAATGCGATTACTCAACAACATAACGCAATAACGCGACGTGTAAGTTTCATTTATAGTAAAAAACGTGTAATTTTCTATAAATAACTGTGGTATTTTTACTTTACAGCAAAAGGAAAAAAAAATATCAGATTTATTTTATTACCAGGTCACAACGCGCGGAGCAAAAATCTGATAGCTTCGGTGTGTCGAGAGGAAACTCTCTTATCTTGGCTGCTCGGAAAATCTCCAGAGGTGGAAACCAAGTGGAGATATAGAGAGCCGGGGACGAAGCGCATGGGAGCATAATCTCCCAGCAGAGTATTCCCAGACCCTCTGTCGGGGTAGCGGGAGCTCATTAGAAGTCGCCCTTTGAAAATCGTCCTGCTACGAGCAGCTGCCCTGCGGCGCAGTAACGGACGTTTTCTGGCGTGTCGAGACTCGGCAATTTTATGTCTGGAAACCTGGGGTCTTTTTCAATTTTATAAATCCACTTCTTATATAGTTCTCAGTCCTAGCGACCGAAATCTTTAAAATCATAAATAAGAAAGCCAGAAACGATTGATAGCTTTTTCTCTATATCCAGTATTCAAGCATTCTTTGTTGCAAAAGAAAAAAAAAGAAAACTTGAAAATTGCGAAAGCTTTACAAAAAACAGGAAACCTTTAGAGGTCTCGAAAATACGTGTATCGATATCAGAGTTTTAAAAACTTTAGAGTAATGTGCCATTCGAAATATAAATTTTCAGCGAAACAAAGAAATTTTTGAATAAAAAAATATATAATTTTTATTTTTCACGAATAAAGATATTTTTTCTGATACAATAATTTTGTTTCTTGGCGTTCAATTGTTTAAATTTCTATTGTTATAAATATGAAAAAAATTTCGTTCAATACCGAATTATCTCTCGTTATTTACTATATTTTCTGGTATATAAATATATATTTTTATGAAGATTTATACATGTACATTTAATTTAGCGTATCCTCTTTTAATCATAGTCTCATACCAATTCTTTCTGTATATTGCTGTCGATGCTGTTTGAAAAATTTTAGAGACACGTTTTATATTTCCTCATTCAATACGTCCCTGCGTTTCGCTTTAGTGCTTCATACATCCTACAGGGACGTCAAAGGGACGACAAAGAGCCGGTCGGCCGTGAGCCTTGAAGGGCGGCAGCCCTACGAAGGGAAACCGGGTTTCATGCTGTCGCTGCGTTCTCTCAATGGGGCTCCATGGAGTATTCTGAAAAATTCAAGCCTGAGCTTCTGGTCCTGTTGAAACATATACCGATTGAATCGTGCAAAAATTTCGCTTAGTTAAAAAGTCGTAAATTAATCGAATATATTCGCATTCAAAAAAACCAAGATGTATAATAAATAAGAATTAATCAGGATTTTGAGGAATATATCAACTGCTCGTAGTTTTCCACTAAAAGTAGCAAAATCTCATACATACATAAATATCAAACTTATTCAAATTTTATAAAAGAACTCTCTGAGAATTGCCTGATTTTTCAGGAATTTATTCAATAGTTCAGGTAAGATTAGAGAATTTTTTTAAAGAGAGAGGGTATTAAACAGGATGTTTAATTATCGGGAAAACTTGGAATTTTTAGAGAATTTGCTTTTTATTCTTGAAAATCATGGATTTTCACAGGATTTTATTAGTATTTGGGTATATCTTTGAAATTTTTTAAATTTAAATTCTAGATTTTTTTTTCTGGTAAAATTGTTTCTTTGATCAATTTCTCTTGACAATGCAAAATCAATAGGCAATAAATATGGCATACACGTCTACATATATTCCCGCGTGACTCATAAATTTTTCTAAGAAAATTATTGACAATAGAAGACAAAACGTTGTTCTAAACTGATATTGTATGTTTAATCATCTTTCGAATCTTATACTTCCGGTGAACTGGATATATGTATTGTGAGCAGATTATATACCATATTTAATTCATATTACTTCTTTTTAATACTTGTTAAAAAATTTCGTTTTTAATATTTAAAACTTAAGTGGCTTTTCTTTGTAATTAAGAAACATTAACAGATAATTAATAAAATAAATTTATTTCAAAACTGCACTTTAAAAATTCTTAAATTTTATCTGAATTTTTGTATAAAATTCCTGAAAAATCCGGAGAATTCTTTTAAATTTTTAATGAATAGCCTGATATGAGATTTGGGGCTTTTTTTAGTGGAAAATTAAAAGCAATTGACATATTTCTCAAAATTAGAATGGAAATCAATATTTCAAGGAATACTTATATAATGTCTCATTGTAAATGACTTGTACGAAGAGACAAATTTCAAGAAATAGGTTAATAATTTTGCGTTCAAGAGCATAAAATTTGGAACAATACATCTTACGTTAGAACCTTAATCAATATTTTGAGGAACGTATTTTACGGCAATAAACAAAACATGAAAATAATATATATATATATATATATATATATACACATAAATTAATATTAAATTTGGATATATTCTCTCAAATATTGCATCACTTTCCAAATCAATTAATTATTTTTCGCTCAAAGCGCTCACACAGAAGACCTATCCAATAATCTCATTTAATTAACACTAGCTTAATATTTCATTCCTTTCCTTCTAAATTACAGTACTGTTATACAGACGTAATAAAATTGAATTAATCTAAATGAAAATTAAACGTTATCACGAGAGAGAATAAATCGGGAATAGGTAATAAGGAAAGAAATAAAGAAAATTATGCACAAATATCCAGAAATATCAAGTTTCGCATTTTAAGCTTAATGAGCTTGAAAGTACTGTTTGATTAACTCATCTTTGTAAAATGATGTTCAATTGATGTTGACAAGTGCAGCTCGGCACTTGTCGAGGTTTTTACGCTAAAATTCCTGCTTATAATTATTTATCGGCGCGGAAGGACGCTGTGTGCTTGCGCTGGGTTCTCGCTTCGTTCCCTCGTTTCGTTTCGTTCAGTGACCCTCGGAGGCCGCGATCGATATGTACCAGCTATACACAAGAGTTTCAATTATATAAACGCTGTGCGCGCTCCCATATCGGTATGACGTGATGCAGACTATGCGCCCCGCGCTATCAGCAACAATTAATACGTCTATTTATGTATTTGGTATTTTGTTGACGGTATATATACAGCATTTAATATTTATGGCGTAGAATATCGAAAGCGCTATAAATAATTTCACGCAGCACGTATTATCGCACTTGATTGATATTGATCATCATACATATTTCATACAACTCCCTGTATAACACGCTCGTTTTATATTATAATAATATAATGCCAATCGTCGACTCATAGCCGTTTGACAAACAGCTGCAGCTAGAATTCTAATTTCATCACGGTTTTAATAACCGTCGATTTTTATATATTTGTCTTTTCAGTTATTTTTATCAATGAACAGGAAAATTGCATTAAATGTTATCATCAATAATTAACTGATAATAATTTTATAACGTGATTATTGACTACATTTACTAAATGTATGAACAGATTATGTGTCGCTGTGATAAAAACCTATCAGACATTTGTTTACACAAACACGATAATGCAATCATGAAATACAATCATTACATTTTAATATTGTGCATGGCTTATGTCATATTTATCAACTCTTCCGCATTTCTTATCAATATATGATAAAAACAGCACAATATCAACAATACATTAATCGTCATTTTATGACACGATTAAAAAGAAAGAGGCGTATCGAATTAAATTCTTTGTAAAAATATTTAAGATGTACCTTTGATGTTAGAGTCTGTCTGAAGATCATATTACAATAAAAGGATCCAGGTTAACGATATAAAAGTTAATATACCTAAAAAGCAAAAGTTGTAATATAGTACAAGATACATTATTACAAAAATTGATTTGTATATAATAATAATAATAGCATATAATACATAATAAAATGATTTATAATTTATATTTTAGCAATGTAATTTACAAATTGTATAAAATTCGACAAGTTGAAGAAACTTAACAATTCTCTGAGTAACCTTAGCGCGAAAAATCCAAGAAAGCATTAACCATGATAGTCGATTGTTTCACAGCAATGAAGTATGTTGAATATAAAAAAATCCACATTCGAAGAACACGGCAAAGTGTTCTGGCAAAGAAACCGGACACTCGAACACTTGTACATTCTACCACGTGTTGCTTCATCTCCACACGCACGTATGCACGTGGCTTGGCCGCGTACATCCGAAAAAAATGAGCAGCGCGACAGAGAGACATGTGCATGCTGCACACTCATACTTACGTACGTCATACGTACACACACGTACGTGCGCGCGTTTACATGCATAAGTATACCATTGACCGGGATATCCTCTATCGCCTGTCTCGGGATGAATGAACCGTTACGTCATGCACTTGTACTCCCTGGTCCCCTTCCGCAACCCTCCTCTCCTCTTTCTCGTCCTCTTCCTCCTCCACCACCTCGTCCTTCTCTCGTAAACCCTCTCGCCCCCTCCCTCCCTCTCCCACGGCGGTCCCGTCTATCTCTCTTTTAGCGGCTTGCATTATACAAGGTGCAACATAAGTAATGACCCCGTGCGAAATGGATTGTCACATAATTTTCCTCTTACTGCACTTTCTAACCTTCTCTCTTCTAAGGAGCTGTAAACGATGGATAAATTGAGATGGATCGGTGAGGAGAGTCCGGGACATTTCTCGGAGGAATAGTAGGAAGACTTTGATCTTCAGATTCTTAAATTCGCGGGCATATCTAAGATTTTGAAAGATTTTTACCTTCTCGATTTTTATACTTTCTTAGATGTTTTACTTGGTTTTATCATCTATGGCATTGAAATTGAAGAGATTGCGTGTGCATCATAAAATCTCATGTGCATTGTGAATTACGCGCAATACACGCTGATAGCTGATATCCGAGCGCCTCCCAGTGCCGCCTCCTCCTCCTCCTCTTTTGCTCCTTGCTCTTCGTCCGGCCCGGCTGCCTTCCACATTTATCGATTAGCATGGCCAAGCGCACGCTGAAGTGAACTATAGATTCGACAGAGGTCGATGTATCGCTTAGACGACTCAGACACTCGGCAGACGTGTCGACTAATAAAACAGCAGGAGGGGTGCAGAGCGGTCGGCGGTAGAGAAAGAGAAGGGAGCTGTGGAAATAATGTGTACCACTGATACACTTTCGTCCCACGCAGAGGGGTCTTCGCACAACATTAAATTGACTGATGATCACTCCGACTATCGTATCCTCAAATCCTTTCATCCTTGTCCCAAAAGTTAAATTTTCCTCATTCCAGTCAAAATTTCCTAGTTCATTGTACGTAACTTTGTATTCCAATCTTTAACAAATCTTATATTCTTCTTGATTCTTCACAAGTTATCTTGTAACTTTTATTAAATCCACTGATTTTCTTACCTAGATTAATTTTTACTTCTAAATTTTTAATTTATGATTGCTGTAAAAATTATATATGTATATATAAAGATTTTTATAAATCTTTTTCTCACCTTATTTTTATGATGTAAATTCTTCGTTAAATTCATAAATTTTTGTCAGATCTATTATTCAATTTTTACAAACGTCAGTTTATATAAAATATAAACACACACAATTCTGAATTTATGAATTATTTAAATAAATTCTATTGTAATAAAAGAATGTCTAAAAAACTATGAAATATTTTTCCTTCACTAAATAATTTCTAATTATAATCTTATAAATTATATATTATTTCACAGAATTGTCGACACATTAACAAACAAGAAATATAATATACACTTGCTTTTAATGCAAGAAATGTCTAATTATATCATATAATTTTTCGCGTAGTTTTAACTTAATTGTCAAACACATCCTATAGTCACGAATGATGCCATTAAATAAATGTCTATCAATGTTTAATTCAATTATATTTACAATGTCGTATATAGCGTCTTTACATGATGCACTTTGCATCTCTTTTATCTGTTATCCCTCTATCATGGTCTCTCTAGGTTCTCTTCCAATCTCCTTCAAATTGGGATACAGCTTCGCTTTAAGTCCGTCGCTATTGATTCTTCCATGGAAATCCGGTTTTCTATCCTTTGGGGCGCTGCGTTGCAGCCAGATATCTAGGAGGCTCCTCGACGTGGCGATATTGCCTTTGTGTAACTGTTTGGTCAAAGGTATTGACACGCTTGCCGGCGGTGACATCGGCGAGTCCGTTGTCGCTCTGATTACGCTGACTCTGGCGGTTCCGTCTTCCTTGCCGAAACTGTAAGAAACAATGTCCAGATTTTCAATCTTTAATTTTTTGGACCTGCAAATCTTTAAATTTCTCGATCTAACATTTTCAGAACATCTTGGGATATTTGTACTTGTAAACTAAATCTTTCTACACATACTTTCAAGCCTTTAGTTATATATTACCTATCTAACTCTCGTAGCGCCTGATCGAGTTCTACTTTGTCCTTTTCGTTTTTGTTTCTGATCTCTAGTAAACAATTAAGGACTTCGGTATGAGCAGCCGAGTTGTTGGCGTGATGTTTAAGAAACGTTTCTATCTCGTCCCACAGCAAACGATAATGTTCTTCTCTGCGTACGCCTCCTTTGCCACCGCGACCTCCACCGATGCTTGGTAAAGGCAAAGCCTCGTGTTTCGCTTCTAGACTAAGAACGCTAAAAATCACTTGTTTGCATTGAAGTACTTCTTCTGTGGTGAGCTCCTCTTTCACCATTAATTCTGGAAGAGGATCTATCACCTAAATGGAGAATTCAAGGATTTCAGGGTCAATATTTTCTCTTGTATTTAAGAGTACTTGATGCTTCATTATTTGAGAATTATAACATTAATATTTTGACTTTTTGAGAATTATAACATAATCTCTATAGTTAAGATAAATTGAAATTTTATTGAATTATTTCGAGATTTAATTAAAATGTAATAAAATTTATTAATTACATAAAATTTTGTAATAACATATTTTCTTAATATACAAACCTGTTTTAAGTTAAACATGAGAGTACTAGAAATAGTCATAGGCCAATATTTAGTGTGGCGTTCCAGTCTTGATCTCATCTTTTCTACTAGACCATCAGCATCAGAATTAGAGGTACGTTTTAGCGGTACTAGTATGTTATTTTTCATGAGAATGCCGAAATCCTGTGACAAAAATGTTATCGAATTAAGACAGTTGTATCGCAATTAATAAAATTTCAATTCTAATAGAAAAATATAAATATCTAGCAAATATAAAATTAATATTGATATACGTATAAAACTTTTAATAAGATAATAAAATGACAGAATTAATGTGGCCTAATTAAATTAAATTTGTAAAGTCTTGTAATTATTAATAAACATATTACAAAAGCATCCTACGGTTATTCTATAATCCGTGACACGCCCACCGCATCCCTCGCTAATGGAGGGTGGATCCTCGAGCACGCTTCGAGCGGTAGATAATGTATGAATGAAAATCTCGCCACCGTGTGCTGCTAGTAGATGCGAGATAGTCTTTCCACCGGCCTTCCTGGCCATTTCCAGCATCACCGATCTGCCATTTAATAGAAAATTAATCAAACAAGAAGATGGTCTGCTATTAACATCTACTGGTGTGATTCGGTGCATCGCCGTGCAGTTCTGCATCTCCGAGGCGCTACAACCGCGTGGCGTGCACCACTTTAACGTGACCGTCTCATATTCCGATCCTTCTTCGAAACGCCTGAATGTCTTTATTAATGCAGAATCTTGTGGATTACCTACAAGTAGCCAACAAAACAGTATATCTAAAGCTGAAGATTTTTGGAAAAAAAATTCAGTTTGAATTAAAACCTTTTAAAATTGCAGTGTGTGCGGCGGAGGAATGAAATATCTCCACATCATAATTGGCGGATGAGCTGGCATTCTGTTCCTCCTTCATAGGTATACCCGTTACCGTAGTGCTGGCCAAATCGTAATGAGACAAAATTAGATGGGATAACTTGGAATGAAGCGCCGAGGCTTTGATGGAGTGCACTTCTACTGTAAGAAATGGCGATACCTGTGTGAGAAAAATATTAATCTAAATAACTTTCTATATGTATGGCAAGTGCAAAAATAGCATCCTTAGAATTCTTGTAGATTAATATAACAAATATCATAAATTACTTAAAATTAGAACGTAAAAGATATCTTACAAAAGACCGAAAAGCATGATTAGTTATTATTTAATGATATAAAATAGAAGGTCTAACAAATAATTATTAATCACTAAAGGTTTACCTCTCGAGGACCTTGACTAGTTACTTGGGAGTCAATATTGTTGGGATATATGTTCAGTATAACCAAGTGACAATAATCAACAGGAATCAAACTGCAAATTAGAATAAAAATGAATGTGACTCATGATAATTTAATAAATTATCTATAGAAAATACTGACTGATCTGAAGCTAGCGCATTCTTGTTTTCTGTTGCTAGTTCATTTAGAAATATATTTTCCAAGCTCTTCATGTTGCCATTGTCACGTGCACTTGTAATGCATATTACTCTGCCCCTGTTTATCAGCTTGCTAGTGTTGTCGTTGAGAGAAGTTCTTTTCTCGTGCTGTATCTCAGAGCATTCATTCAGAGTTTCAATTGCCACGCGTAGACCATGTATAACTGAATAGTCCTCCCCAGGTTCCGGTGTCTTTGTTGGCACTCCTAAAATGGCAGTGCCATTCATTATCTATAAGTAAAACCAGTTTCGTTATTTTTCTAATTAAACATATGTAAAGAGATACATTCTATGCATCAGTAATCATAGATATTTGCATTAATTGGATATTCATTATTTAATAAATATAGAATTGTAGAAGGGACACTTGCATGATTCAAATTCTGCTGCAAGGGGCTCCATGAGTTAAGAACATAAGCCGCACGATCAGTCACAACAAATCTAATCTGAAAAAATAATAACAAGAATGGAAACAACATTAACAATGTTACAGCAGATAATATATTATAGTCAGAGCATAATTTTCAATTGGACCAGACGTACCAATTTACCTGTGGGGAAGAGATCCCACACAATGCGACAGTACTCTAATGAGGCTTCGACACTGGTGGTCCATAGAGACTTGCAGACCGGCGCCAGCGGAATCAGATTTTGTCCCCTGCTCTTGAGAAAGTCAAACTCCAACGGGCACTCAGTGGAGATGCCGAAATATGGAGTGTGATCCAGCACGAATATAGTCTTGTGGTTCGCAGGATACATTTTCTCTCATTTCTTGCTCGTGAGTCGCGTTAAATAAATGATACTTTCGCCTAGTGAGCGAGTTAGCGGACGTTTTCCTTACCTTCTCGTTTTCGAGGTTAAAGTACAACCGGACACAAGTCGCGACATTTATCGCAAATAATTACATCGTACCTATCTCACACTTTGTCAAGTCGATCGCATTATTCTCCTAATTATTTAATCATCAACCAACTTAGGAAAGTAGTAAATGAATAGATAGTATATTATATCAGGAACCTTTCCTCATCAACTGCAGACAAAATATAACCTGACATAACCTCGCATGCGTTTGCGTGATCAGTAGCAGGAGGGAAGGGAGGAGTACGAATCCACGAGGGCCCAAGTTCTCAAACCTATTTCTTTCCACCATGGAAAGCTCGACAGACGAATCTTCCTCAGAATCCACTTTGTCAGGTATTTCTCTTATTTCTGTCAATTCTCCTCGTGTAAATTTTTACAAAATAAATTGAAAGTGTTTTGAAGATAATTTTAAAAAATCATTTTTTAAATTTTCTCTTTTAGATGGACCATCATCGCAGCGAAACGAAGATGAGGAAGACTCTGTTAATTCGGATGTGGATGAAGTTGTTAAAGCTATATTAAATGCAAAAAAGTTACATAGGAATCACCCACCTTCTATTACATTAGATGACATGATAACGGATATATGTTTTCATCCCAAGCTGGACACTATAGGCATAGCCAGCATCACAGGAGATGTTTTCATGTAAAGCTGGATAATGCATATTTTCGAACGACTTTAACAAAATGATTAATTTGATCGGCTATAAATCTTTTGCTTAAAATCAAAATTCTATATATAATTTGACATCCTTGATCTTAATTCTTTCCATAAATGAAAAATTATATCAATGTTAATAGAACGGTACAATGACTTGACAATTACAGATTAAGTTAATCAAAATTTGACCCAAGTCTTAATACTAACAAAACATTATATTCCTTTTTGTATTAGATATAAATATAACAATGAGGAGACCAATCTTGTGTCAACTATAGAATTGCATCTTAAAGCTTGCCGGGATATTGAGTTTAGTGAGGATGGACGGTATTTATTCTCGACTGGAAAAGATCGCTGTATAGCGATAACCGATGTAGAGACGGAAAAACTAACTAGGTTGTACGAAGAAGCTCACGAGTATGTATAATATATCCATTAATTATCCATTATATTAATAATATTAATGTACATTTTTCACAATTGTATTTTAGGCAACCTGTATATACAATGACAATAATTAATGAGAATCTGTTTGTAACAGGCGACGACGTTGGGATAGTAAAATGTAATGATAATTGTTACCTCTTTTAGATCTTTATATAGACTAAATCAGTCTTATGTGTGTAAAAAAGTTTCTCTCTTTTTTTTCCAAGTCTGGGACCTTAGGCAAAAGGGAAGTGAGCCAGTATTTTCTATAAAGGAGATGGAGGACTACGTCAGTGCAATGATAACCAATAGAGACGCCAAATATCTAGTTTGCGCCAGTGGCGATGGTCTAACGACTATAAATATACCGGAAAGAAAACTGCATGTACAGGTATTGTAAAACATATACATGATTTAATAATCACATCACATGATGTACCACGATGTAAGTCAATGTAAGTGGATCATATACATTATCGCAGTCCGAGGAGCATGATGACGAGCTGACTTGTCTAGGCTTATTTAAATTGGAAAGTAAATTATTAGCAGCTAGCAATAAAGGGAAAATGTATGTATATAATTGGGGAGAATTTGGACTACATTCGGACGAATTTCCAAATGCCACGAAGAAGGCTATAAACTGTATGATTCCCATTACGGAAAATGTGGTGATAATTGGTGGAGAGGATGGAGTAGTTAGGTAAGCGACAAAGAGAGAAGTACATGACACTTAATATTATAATTAAAATTTATACAATATTTGTGATATTATGTCTACGTAATAAACAGGGCGACCAGTTTATTTCCTCATCGCCATCTCGGTATAGTTGGACAGCACGATTTTTCTGTCGAGATACTCGACATCAGTAACGATGGTACTCTCATAGCATCCTCCTCGCACAACAATGATATCAAATTTTGGAATGTACAATATTTCGAGACCTTAAATGTCACCGAGCCCAAAAAGGGTGGAAAACGAAAATGGCTAGAGTACAATCTTCCTAGTAGTCAAAATAATAATCGATCCGATTTCTTTGCGGAATTGTAATCTTGATGATAATAAAATTATATAACTTTGTCTATTTGTTCTGTTTAATCGTCGAAACATACATAGATACAATAATCCTTATATATTGTTTTGAAAAATAATAATAGAAATAATAATAGCATTTATAGCATTTAAATTCACATTCGACATCGTTTAGCGTTTCGGAATAAATAGATAAACGAGTAGTGTTACAAAATGTGTGCACTTTATACATAGTTATCAATACATGAACACCACACAAACTTATACATGATATAATATTCATATATAATACTTGGTTTTGATTAAACTTTGAATATCGTACAAAATATAAGATCGTACATATTCTATTATATTGATGGATTACTATAATTATATCTAGGATATTTTCATATGTTCTCTTATAAATTGTTAAAGCAATAATATTATATAAGTCCATCTAGACATACGCATCACGTATACGTATCATTAAATAGATTAATTAAAATTCTAGTGTGCTTTAGAAGTAGATGAAATTCTCAAATTTGTCTTTTTCGTAATTCCATAAATCTTAGTCGTAAAAAATGTGTTTTCTGGTAAACATTTATAGCAATTGAATTAAATAGTATAGATGATATTTTGACATAGGTAATATAAAATATGAAAAATTCATTTTTAGCAATATTCCTACATACAAGGAATGATTTCGTTTTTTTAGTCCCATTCACATTGCATCGTGACGCAATTATAAGGACGCAAAACGTAATTGTTTCACAGTTATCGCTTATTGATGATTTATCTGGCGTAAATATTCAGGTGCGTGATAATGCTGTTGCGCGTGCGCCAGCGAAGGGTGTATCGGGGGCTGAAAACAGCGCACGTGTTCCACGCTCGCCGCATCGCTGTCGCCGCTTTTCAAATATTTATTCAGCACGGCAAATATCTGCGAGTTTAATACTTGAAATCGTCTTATCCGATCCACCATCCTCTTCAAATGCTTTAAAGATAAATGATATGTATATTATTAGCTCAAATGTAAAGAAGGCAAAATCATCAATGGTACATATGTATTGTATACTTACTATTCCTTTAACATTCTCGTCTTTGCCATCTACACGTTGCACTCGAAGAATATGATAGCAGAAATCAAGTGCCTCAAACCTACGTTGTTGGCCCAAAAGGACGATCATAGCACATCCAGCCCAATGCAAACCTTCACCAAACAACTCTCTATAAGATACAACCCCCCCGAAATCATTGTTACAATGTCCAAGCGAAGAGCACATGTTACATTATATTAATTGTACTAACTCAACGGTAAATTCAGTGTCACCAACGGGAATACAATATACAAATTGAAGCGCGCTCCAAAGCCTATGGAATTCCGTGCATTCATCCACGTTCATTACACCATTTGCCGGTGGTGGCCCGACCCAAATAGGATCGTCCAAGAAGCTCCGTAATCTGCTGAGTACAACTTCAAATATCGACAAACCGCAGCACAGTCGCTCGCGCGTCAACAGATCTCCTTCCCTGGCAATCATCGCTTGCTGAAAAGACAAATTACGTATAGATTAGATTTTCGAGAAAGAAAAATACAACCTATACTTGGAACAGAGATACGCGTTGCGTATTACTTTACCTTAGCGGTACCTAATTTATCTACGTTTGGAACAATTTGTAAAGCCGCATACTTGGCTTCTAATCGTTTCTGCTTGGTTTCGGGTTTCTCTCCCTCTGAAAAATTACATATATCAATAAGCATATGATTTCGCTGTTAATATAGCTGTTCGTTATCTATATTTGAATTAGCTTACATACGTTAAGCTTGCACTCCTCACCTTTGCAGTAAGGTCTGGGCAGAATATTTTGAAACGGCGCTGCGTGTAACAAGTCACACACTTCTTCTTGCGATAGAGCTTGTTCCATTAAAAGACAAAATAGAATTGTATTGCCGAATTCGCGAAAATTATGAAACAATTCAGTCTTAGCGTCTGGATATTGCACAATATCGTTCAACTGAGCGTGATAATATCCTAAAACTCCAGGGGATCCGTAATCATATCGTGGAAGCTTGCAGACTTTAGGCATGGCCTCCATCAAGGTCTTGGTAAATTGATGCAGGCTTCCTTGAATCAAGGTCTTGACGATCTTCAAAAGTTCCTCCATAACCACAGCTATCCCTTGATATCCGAGAAGCTTACATATCATACGAAAGTGATGCGGACCAACGAATCCCGTATATTGCCCGAATTGAGTGCTATAAGCCAGATTCAATTGCTTACTACCCCAGAGATAATGATGCGACATCTGCGGTGGTTTATCTCGATGAACAGGTTGTACAAATTGTAAGCCACGACACTTGACAAATCTGTCAAATAATACAATTATAATATCAAATCGATCAGAATTGAATACCAAGCGTATAAATGTAACACTATATATATACCTGTTTGTGGCAGCATTATAACAATAATTTGGCAAAAAGTCGTAATTCAATTCCCAGAATACATGAAGGGTGATTCTTCCGTAAGGGGCTAGAACATTGTGATTTGCTTCTCTGAACATGGCATCGTACTCGTCTAGTGCAAGCCATTTACTTAAAAGTTTATGAGTAAGACGATTGACTTGCAGTAATCCGTCTAGCTCCTGCCGTATATCAATTGTGGATTAGTTTGCGGAAGACATTTACAGCGCAACAATTAGATTGCATACATGTGTACAGGGCTTACCACGACTCCAGTTATATCGCCGGATTCGAATTTGCTAATGGCCAAATCCAATGATTTTTGCATATCCGCGTTAATACGTTGCGTTATAAGTTTATTCAAGTCAATACTTCTTCCCAGTAGCTGAACGTGCCTCTGTTTTAGCAATGTTTCATATCTATTAGCGCGGGGATATGGAAGTAAATATGCCCCGAGGGCCACGCATTCCACTCTGAATCGTTTATCTAGCAAGATACTGGCTGCCAGCTGCTTATAATGCGCGAAGATTTGTTCACTAAGTTTGTAAACGAATTGATCGAAACATAGATTCACTTCGGCTTCCACCTCATCGTACAGAAATTGTTTACGAAATATCGTTAGTGCGTATAAGGCGCTATCGTTATATAAATCCAGAGGATACAAAACGTATCTAAAATTAATAACAGTAATGATTACTATTGTGAAAGACTATATCATAAACTCTCATAAATGTGTTTGTATGTTCTAATTTATAAGGGGCGCTATTGCATCAGTGATCGTTTTACTCATTTAACAACTTACTCCATCATTGATGGTGCCTTGCTTCTCAATATGTGATCAGTCAATATCCATGGCATAGACATTTCAATAGGAAACTGAAACATTTTACCAATTAAACATTTGGATAGAAAATATGACGAATATTATATTTTCATATGATATCTTTCGCAACAAAGCGCGAAATAATGCCTGAAAAAGTAAGCTTTAAAGTTTTCAGCATGTTTCGCACGTGATCATTGAGTTATCTATCATACGCGCAGCAAACGAGAAATACCTGAATGCGTTTCTCCATGGTGATTAGATCGCTGCACTCCTCGTTATGTTGGTGACGTACTTGGCATTTCTAGTCATGGAATAAATTACAGAAACGGCTATTTTTATAATAGTAACTTCGGTATGCAAGCAAAGGGAAAGATGTTAAAACAAGTCGCAAAAATGTTCATTAATTCGGTGAATACTACATACGGTTCATGTTCTTGACAACGCAAAATAAATCTGTGATATGGTTAAGAAAAATCTCGAGATCGCGGGATATGAAGTATTACTCACGGACGTTAATATCTGTTTATATGTTTAAAACTAAGGTACATATAGTTTTTAGACACTTAAATCAAATAAGATTGTCCATACATGGCTATTGATTTTTTTCTAACCGATAAATTACATGATACGGAGATTCTAAAATTATGCTGAGAGTGTATCAAGTTAAAAAAAATGTTATTTACCTGTATTTTTCTACCCATTGTCATTTCCAGATAAAATTCTCTGTACCATAATTGCGACAAGTCGCAACAATTTTGTAGAGATTCTACAAAAGAAAAGAAAAAGAAAAAATTATTAAGAGAAAACAAAAAATACTTGCAAATTTGGAAATTAATTTTACTTGCCACTGAAATTCAGAAGATAACTCCAATAAAAACTGGTTTTATGAAACTGATCGATTTGAACGAGATATTGGCCGTCAATGTCTTTCCTCAGAGTGCGTTTTCCACCACTCTTGTCAGCTATTAACGACTCCAACATCGTTCGTACCATATATAATTGCGTGGAAGACGGACCTATTTTGGTTCATTGTAATCAGTTTTCAAAGTCATAAAAGTAAGAAATAAATATGATATACATCATGTTAATGAAATACTGACCAACATTTCTTCGCGGGACTTTAATGCCAAACCCATTATCCGGATCTTTTTTGCCTTTTAAAGCGGGATCTCCGAGGGGCTCCACACCGAAATGCCAATCTGCGCAAGTTTCTCTAACGGAAACGATTATACTAAAACAAGAAAAAATATTATTACTATTATTAGGAGGCCATTCTTATAATTTTTAAGTTATTTTACTTATTGAGCAATTTCTATCAACTTTACTTGCACATACAATGTATATAATGTATCGTGTATAAGAGAGAAATTTGAAATTTATATTTACATAGCTATAGTTTATGCTCTAACCTTCGAATCAAATCTTTTTTATTTTTGATTGCTTTCCTTAAAGGTTCACGTAATGCGAGTTGTACAAAGTCTTGCAGCTCGGCATATATATTCCTACGTATCGCGTCAATGAAAACAGTCTCTATACGTGCCATCAATACCTGCAATCCCTTGATCATCGCTATAACTTCTATGAGGGCAAACTTTTCTTCGTCAGAATAATTATAACGTGTGGCCTATATAAGAAAAGTAGGACTAATAAAAATAATTATCTTTCTGAATTAATAAACATGATAATGATGTGTAATACTATGAGACCCTCTCTAATAGAATAATAATCTTACTCTTTCATATTCTTCAGCCTCTTGCGGACATTCTTTATTCATGTGATGATCAGTGGGATGCAGTAGCTTCCAACTGTACAGTTCTGTTACAACGCTAGTCCATTGCGAGAGTAACTGTAACCCACGTAACGCCAGTTCCGCGGTGTCCCGATTTTCCGTGTCACTTCGGCATTCCTTGTACGTCGTCATGACTTCGTTACTATATCTATAATAATCAAATGCATTAAACATGTTAAGCAGCTACCAAGCTAGGGCGAAAGAGACAATGAACACAAGATATACCTTGCCAATTCGCTGATATATTTGACGTGATCCTCTCTAATCTGAGGAAGGTGTACCATAAGATCAGCCTGTGGACTCATGTTATTCGATGACGAAGACAGTGGCCATTTTGACGCGTCAAAGTGCTTCGAACGTTTGATATAGTTGAACGGTGCAATTTGCATATCTCCAAACAATGGTACCACTTCCAAGTTCTTAAAGATTCTATCGATTCTATCCAATTTCAATTTTTTCTTTTGATCAAGCTTATTGATGTTACATAATTCGCTATCCATCAGGAATAAACCAAAGCCCATCACTTTCACCAGCATGTGCTTCTCGTTAGGCGTAAGGTACATCTTAGTTTCAAACATATGAACACAAATATTAACCACGTCCGCGAGTAATTCTTCATATCCAGCGATCTTCTCAAGATTTTCCTTAACTGTATCACGAATTTTATTTTGTGTTGCCAGAAACATGGACAAATTCTGGGATTCTTGCAGCGTCTGAGAATCTGACATCACCTTGAGGAACTGTGCAGCTCTAAAAAATCAAAAGCAAAATATACTTAAAAACAAGAACAGCTAAAAACAATTAAATAAAATCTTGCTCTCCATAAATCACCTCCTGTATGTGGAGTAGTCATTTTTTACACTAGATTTCATGTTTTTCAATTCGTCCAGTACAGCAAACATATTGATAAATTTTCCTAAAGTCAGCAAGTATGCCTCTGATACAAAATCTTTTCTTTTCTCGTGATGACACAGTCGCTTGACTTCTGCTGAAAATCGCTCAATTGCTTTTCTCTGAAATACAAGTACACATGAATACACATATATACAACTTAACTTGTAGAGAAAATTCTGATTAATATAATCTGCATTTAATTCAACCAGTGGAAATGCTTAAAGCAATATTTTTTATTTGTACAAATCGTTCCTTTTTCCATATATTAAATGACAAAAAATAATTCTATCCATTTTAAATTAATTGATTAAGGTAATCAAGTTTGATCGAAGTTACTACACATAATATAACATAAAACAGTTTAAGCTTACTTGAAAATACATGAAATTCAACAATTTGTTCACTTCAGGTGCTAACACCTCTACAGTTTTCTCATAAATTTCCACTCGATTCGGCTGTTCGTTAGATTTTGGCTGTGGAATCGCACGTGAGCAACATCTCCAAGTATACAACATGACCGCATGCTCCAGGCCTTCCTCCAACAACTCATTCTAGATTTTGCAACCAAAAAATTATATCTCGTATTAATATCGAATTATACATACTATGGAATTTATAATCAAAGAATAAGTAAGCGTACCAGACTCGCGTGCACAGTTGCTTCCTCTATATATTTGGCGATACCCGTCACAAAGCCATTTCTATCCTCGAAATTGGTATCGAAATTGGCCTGATACACAACGGAGCATGGCTGGGCCTCTATGCAAGGTTGCTCGTCCGGCAACGTAAACTCTTCCAGCACGTCGACGTTCGACAGAGCGTCGCCTAGAGTAACCTTGTCAGTGGTCATCGCGTAACCCTCCAGTGTACTGCGATTCTTCGAAAAACAAGAGGCAAATGTAAACCCGGGAGGCACCGGGAGGTTAGGTGTGCTCCGCAAATGGTAGAGTACACCTCTACGCGCACATCATGACGTACGATCTCGAGAGATGATCGGATCTACTATTAATTATTTAGAATCACGAATGGAACCGTGGACGAAGATACCGATTCCAGATCCCCAAGAGGCATGTCTCGAAACATAGGCGAGCGTTTTCTACTAAGTACTAGTTGGCATTAAAACTTGTTACGAAGACTCCAATTGACTCCAATCTCGTCAACGCCGCGAACAGTTTCCCGTCAGCTTCCCGTAGTCTTCGTTTCCTGAACGTTAAATATCAGTAACATAACACAGACGTACGCGTGCGTATACAGGACAAGCCACAGGGGCGACAGGGAGTGTATGTTGTATGTACAATACATAGGAGTGAGTGATCGTGAGTGATAGAAGTTGAGTTGGTTGAGTCTGTTGAGTTAATGAAATGAGAATGTGTTAGAGAAACACACACATACACAGTCACACATTTCAAACTTCCCTGTATTGAAAACCTAAAGTTAGCAAAGACTCGAACCACATTTAGTCGATACTCTAACCCTAATTAGCGAAGATTACTTCTCACCTAATTTTTTTATTATTTTAATTAAAAATGATTAATTTAACAAATGGTCCGAAGCATTTAAGTTTTTCTGTTTCTGAACTTTCTGAACTAATATACAGTACAGTGCAGTGCAATAATTCGCTGGGTCATAGTAGATGGTTGACTTACCGACGCCACAGTTTAGTATAGCTAAACTGTGGCGTCGGTAAGTCAACCATCTATTATGACCCAGCGAATTATTGCACTGCACTGTACACTTAAAGTGAAATAGGTATATGTTTAAAAGTTAGCGAAAGCGCGAGGAGGGATGTTTCAGTACAGTCTAGTGCAAGAATAGAAAACAAACCTTTTCATTAACCAATCAGAATATAGAATTTTACAAATTGACCAATCAAAGGATGCTTCAAAGCATTGTAATATCAACTTGACCGCACCCTTACAACACTGGTGTAATCCAATCCGATCACGTCGAGCGTGACAGTACAATGTGCATTTTGCCGCACAAAGACAAATGACAATAAATTTCTCAATCTGTCACTGTTCGTAAGATCGTAAGAAAGAAGCGTTCACTGATAAGGGATGTACGCGTATATACATATGTACGCACCGATAAGGGCTTGCCAAATAATAAGTTTGCTAAAAACGCAAGAGTTGTTTTTAGTTTCAAATATCTATTGCGCTATTCACTGATAAAAGATATGGAATTATCAGAGCAAGTTACGACGTGTCACTATAATTGATCTAATAATCGTGTTGTTTTATAGGACGATTCATTTGAGGTAGAACGATGGCAAGCGAAATATCGGCGAATATTTTGACACTCAACTGTTGGTAAGCAAACACTAATATTTTAATGGAATTTATACCTACTGAATTTGACAAAACGTATGTCGTGGCTCTTAATTCACATTTCATTCCAACAAGAAATGGTTCTCAGGGGTATACCATATGTTTCGAGAGACAGGCGCACACGTATATCCGCTATTGCGGACAAGTGTGCCAGCAGAGAGTATGATATAATTTGTTTGCAAGAGGTTTGGTCTGTCGATGATTTTAAGTTGATTAAGGCAAAAGCGCAAGAAGTTCTTCCTTACTCGCATTACTTTCACAGGTATAGATGTATACTTTAGTCATTCAGATAGAATTCCAATTGTTTGCTTAATAAAATACAATCTTGTGTTTCTTGCACAGTGGGGTTTTTGGATCAGGAATATGTATCTTGTCACGCTATCCTATTCAGGATGTTATGTTTCACAAATGGCCCTTAAATGGTTATGTTCACAAGATACACCATGGAGACTGGTTTGGCGGCAAAGGAGTTGGGCTGTGTAAAATAAAAATTCTTAACATGAGTGTCAATATTTATATCACACATGTACGTTTATCTAGCAAACTTTTTCATTATTTAATGATGCACAAAACATCATCATTCTATGCGACACATTAACTTGTAATGTATGATTCAATGACTGATGACTTTTAAATGTTGATTATTCTTCTGTAGTTACACGCGGAATATAATCGTGAGAATGACGAATACATGGCTCACAGAGTGCTCCAAGCGTTTGATACTGCCCAATTTGTAAAAATGACGAGCGGTGGCGCGGATGCTATTATATTGGCAGGTGATCTTAATACGGAACCACAAGACTTAGCATATAGAATTATACGTGGTGTTTCCGGTTTAGAGGACACGTGCCCTAATAGCGCGAGCCATATAGGGACCAACGAATGTGCCAACAATAGTTATACCAGCTCAAAACTCGCTCAAACGAAGCCAGATGGAAAGCGTATAGATCACATTATGTATTTAGGTTCGAAAACTGTTAAGGTAAGAGGTCAATGCAATGAAAATATTCAATATGATGTATGAATTGAAATTACGATAACTTGTAGGTTGAAGTTACAAATTTTCAACATCCCTTGCCAAATCGTGTACCATATAAAAATTTTAGTTATTCCGATCATGAAGCTGTGATGGCTACTCTTAAGTTTATCGATGGTAAGCGATGCATTTAAATATTCCGCACATAGCATACGCGTATACATGTATACATTTATTTTTCACTTTATTTTTCTAACTAATGGTTTAAATCTATACATTTTTGTTTGCAGATAAACATGTTACAAACAATTTAGACATTACTGATTCCTTGAAAGAAGCAATAGTAATTTGCGAAAACGCATTAAAAAGTGTACAACGTCAACGTTTCTGGTACGGGTTGTCAGCCTTTATACTGATTATTCCATTAATTTGGTCTATCTGGTTAAATTGCATGAACATGTCATTAGCTGTAGACATCGGTTTGAATATAGTCTGTATTCTTCTAACTGCAATATTATGTTACACTCTGTTTATGAGTTCGATATGGAATAGCGTAGAGAAAAATGCATTAAAAGCGGGACATTCAGCTATAGAAATTTACATGACGCAAATGAATAATGATCAAATTTGAAACGTCAAATTTGTGTCAAATAATATAGATACTTCCAAAAAAAGAATTTGACGTAACGCAAAAATTAAGCTTAAACCAAAATTTCATTAAAAAAGAACTTGTATACAATGTTCTATAATATGTTTAAACTTTAAGAAAACGATACATTTTGAGTTTGCATTTAAATCTTGTATGCTTTCTGATTACTGAATAAAATTCAGAATCAATACAAGTTGAGTTCAAGAAACAAAAAGTGAATATAACAAAATTTAAATTTTGAAACTATCATTTGTAATGGCTATTTTTTTCATCATTATTGGCTGCAACCGTGTTAAATGTGTGAAATAGATGTCTAGAAATAGACATTTAGTCTAATAATATTACCAATTATATGAACTATGCATATTATTCCACAGGAATCAACATTGTGATATAAAATATATCTAATCATATTTGCATTGCATTCATGCTTCGATCGTAATGTCGAAAATGAAATTTAGTTCCTTCAAATCCAGTCTTTCAAATCACGCTACCGCGTCTTGTTTTATACTAAGGCTGCGTTCTGATATACACTGCTAGTACTGAAAATCTATAGTTTATGTTACGTATACTATAGATTTTCAGTACTGGCAGTGAATTTTGGAACACAGCCTTACTGAGCTTTACATATCTATATTGATATTAAGACATCGATACTATCAATACTAAGATATAATATGAAATAATTATGTATAGGTTTGTAAAATTTTTTCTAAGATATTCAATATGGTATTATATATTTTATTATAATTATAATACAATGCTATATATAAAACGAATGGTTATTGCCTTTAAAATTTCCTACAAGCTCCACGGAATTTTCATATACATATATCGTGTTGGAATGTCGTTTAATATAAATGTATTAAAATGCATTGGAAATATTAATTCTATATGATCCTTATGCACATGTATACCATTCGTAAGTGATTATATATACAATTTAGATACATATAGAATAGAATAAAATAGTTTCTAATAAATAATGTTTACATAAGGGCATATATATATATATAATTGACTAAGCATAGCCAAAGAAAATTTATACATGAAAGTTCAAAACGCGCGGCTATTGCTGCATTGTATACCATAGCTTTCATAAATTTGCTTTCTTCAGTGATAGAATCAAGAATATTATCTAAAAGAATATTTATAAATTTGTCTTTGTAATGATAAAATTGCCTACATTTTCTCAGACGCTCTTTGGTTTTCTTTTCCTCACGGTACTTAGGGTAGCTGCTCCACGTAATTCTTCGGCACTAAACCCGTTTTACCGTTTAATGTACCTTCCAACCAACCTGGCTCCACAGAGGCCTTAACTGGAATAAAACATTTTATTACACTTTCATCGTGTGAAAATCGACATTCTCGTGTCGCTCTTACCGTTTGTGATAATTTGATTTGGTTCAAATGATAATTCGCCATCGTTTTCCGCCAAGCACGCGTATAAGGTTCGTACTCTCCTAATAATTTATATAAACTTAAAATTCCAATCTTCCTCAATTTTATGTAAAAATACTTACCAAATTCCTGGAATTTGACCAGGACTCGAACGTCCACTACTGGGTGAAGTATTGATGCTGTAATTATGCGTAGGTAATTATATTCAAGAAAATGATTTTTATAAAATATACAATAAAAGAATACAACTTTTTTAATGTGGGATATCTTACGGACATATCGATGACGAATTGCTACGCTGAGGATAAGCTGTAGGATAGTGCACAGATATCATGGTGCCACGTTTTTGTTTTATTGGTAATTCGCTCGTAAAAGGATGTGGATCGGAGGCGATCGACTCGCTTGAACTACTCGTATTGCCACCGCTTAAAACTGAGATAAGAAAAATGTTTTATTTAGAAAACGACACTGCGAATTATTGCGAAATAATATGAAGAAGAAAAATATAATAAAACCTTTGTCGGCTGAATGATACATAAGATTTGCTGTCAATTTCATGCGACTGCCGCTAGTGCTACCGCCGCGGGCATCCAAATACGACGGTATACGATGACTCGTGCTGTCGAGATCTTCGTAATCGCCGTTATTTCTCTCATCAACAGAGGGCGATTTATTAACGACAGTCAAAGGCTGACCATCGTAGTAAGATCTTGTAACGAGCTATACACACACGCAAACACATTTTTCTCGTTAATTTCATATGCATACATACATGTATAATGAATGAATAATACATGAAAATATATATACAATGTGAAAGTGTGTGTGTATATATATGTATGTATGTACATGAAATTAATGAGAAAAAAAAGATAACATTATAAACTCACGTGCGCATGCGACGATGCGGGTGTAACTGTTACCGCCGTGTGTAATGGGTATCTTAAAAATGCTGTTCCATTATCCGAGGAAGTTGAACCTTCTTCCACTTCAACACATTGAGATTTAGTTGGGAGAACAGTGGCTTGCAGCATAGATTGCGCCGCTACCGCACGTTGCAAAGAATCTTGGAATGGTCCAGCTACTATTCTTTCACAATTCTCAATCAATATTTCCACAACAATATTGTAAAATTTTATATCCATTATAGATGCTACTGTTTCTTCTTCTGGTCGTAATAAAGTTGGGCCGAAACACACTGCCAAGTTTCCCACGGTCATCAGATTTTTATCACTTTTTTTTGCTACGCTGAAAATTGTATTCAATGATGAACAAAATGTGTTATAAAAGAAAAATATTTTCGAGATTAAATCTCCGAATCAAGATCAACGAGCAAAACTTGCGACATAACTTCCGATGGTGTCATTTTAACTTCGCAAATCATTAAAATTTTTTAAACATTTTTTGTATTATACGGATTATTTTGCAAATATGTAAATATAATATAAATAATTTTAATGATACAAATAACTGTTCGAAATAACATTAATTGAAAATAAGAATAGGATTATCAAATTGCCATCATCGGCAGTTTTAGTAGAATATCATTAGCGGTTCTAGTGTTAAAAAGAAAAATATATATACACACACATACACACAGTAAAGCGCTAAATTCTATAAACAATTGTATTTCTTACGTGCAAAGATGAGTAATGAGAAGAATCAGCATATTGAAATTGGCTTTAGGCAATCGATAAACAAGGCTGTGTATATCATTTATCCGAGCTTCCTTCATCTCCTGTTCTGTTAAATGCCATAATATAAAAATTACAATGAAATTTTAGCCTTGTACTCGGTTTTACTTATACAGAAAAAAATGTCGAAAATGGTAATGAAATGATAATGATAATGAAAGAGAGAGCGAACATGAGTTTGTTTGAGCGAGTGAATGAACGTTGTGTGTATGAGAGGCAAATCTTTCATAAAATCTCTTTAAATCTCTGAGAATAAACGCAATAATAAAAATAAAACAATATATTATCAAGAATACCTATACGCACTCGCAGCTGTAATGAAGCTGTTGTAATATCGAAAAGTCATTAACGGCTCGGACAATGTTCTCAAGTAAGTTTTGAGGGCGCTGGTAATAGTTTTACTTTCCCATTCAAAACGATCGCTTAAGTTGAGCTTGTCTACTTTCCTCTTATCGAGTCCCATCGTTAAAAGTTTATTTACTTTAGAGGCAACTCCGACTACTCTGTATAGACCTTGCTCTTCTAATCCTGTCGAATGATTATTGAAGGATAATCGATGATATTAGATGAGCAGAAAGCTCGATTAATTTGTGAAAGAGTCACATTTGTATTACCTCTATCTTTGAGTGCCGCAATACATTTCGATACAAACGTGAAACCGGTTTCAGCCAGCGTCATATCTTCGGGTCTTGCAGAAGACCCTAATCGTGGACACGTCTGAAAAGTATCCCAACGATTACGACGGAATGAATTTCGTCCATGAAGGATGAAGTATTGATATTAAAAGTCATCCTCCAAATGCCATTAAATGCACTAAAATAATACTTACAGGTTCCTTTCCATCCATAGCATCCATCCATAACTTTCTATCCTCTTCGGAAAGCGCTTGGAATGTGTATGTTACATTAGGTCTGAAAAAAACAATAAAAAGTTTCTTTAATCCTCTTTCATTCATGATGAAATAAAATAAGTCGAGATAATTGTGCATAGTCAGTGTTAAACAAAGTCGAATTCAACTCACTTATCAATGGCAGTGATATCAAAGCAAAATCTTTTTTCAATAGTATCCGATGTTCGTCGTATGCAAGACGCTAGTGTAAAAGTTTCCTTGCTACTCTATAAAAAAAAAGTATTGAGAAATTATTCCAAAGATCCTAAGTGCATGTTATATATATACTAATAATAAATATATATTAATAATTAATTTTCCATTTTCACTTACAAATTTTCCTGTGAGTTGATTATAAGGAATCATAGTGAATTCTTTCCTATCCTTCTGATATGTGCAATATTGTTTTGTCCATGTTGTACCAAAAGCTTCTGCAAATATCGTCCAATGTGTCAGCGACATTTGTAATATAGTGTATGTATTTATATTAAAATTTTATATTAAAATTTATATTCAAATGTATTTATATTAAAATTTTAAATAATCTGTTTTTACTAAAAAATATCTCTATAATGAACTTACTTTTCTCCATTAGGAATAGATATCCCTCGCGAGAGTGCAATTTGTTGAGACCAGTTTCTACTGCAGACTAAGAAAAAAAAGACGATTATGAGTGAAGGTAGAAAAAGCATACTTAATATTTAAAAAGAAAATATACGTAACTATTAATAAATAGCTATTTATATACTTTTTAACACTCGCACTCTTTCTGTCTATGACAGAATAATATTTATAAAACCGTTAAACAATATATTCCTACATGTCCAGTTTTCATCAAAAGAAAAGATAAAAAAAAAGTTATAACATACCTCTTTCATGTCCTTCATTTTATTCATTAGTGATTTGGTTTTATCCCGGGTAGCAAGGAAATTCTCTCTAGTCTTGTGAAACACACGCATACATACAAATAAAAATTAGTAAGCACATTTCCATGCTGTTATCAATCCTATTGTATTTATATTTTATAAGGTAATTAAGTCGCAAATAACAGAATTATATTAAATATTTAATAATACATTTCTACTTTAAATTCAACTTTAATGTAAATATATATTAAACACACATTTTATTAGCAATTATTACGTGTGAGCACATTATTTGCAGAATGCTATCTTTCTGTTTTTTTTAACTCTGTCAAAAAATTAATTTCTAACGAATTACTAAATTGTGAATTATTAACTTATATTTTGTAACGTGTGATTTTGACTAGTACAAGCTGCTAAACTCTCTTACATTGTCAATGATATTAGAAATACTATGGAGCAAACATGTATCCACATGTTAGTGATGCATATCTCAACAAGATTTTCTTGCATACAAACATACAGCAATAGCAATAAGTTATTAAATCATTAAGATAATGGTTCTCTGTCGCAAAATAATCTATTATAATCTATTGGAAATAAGTATACCGATTAGAGAGATAAAATATCTTTTCTACATCGTTTAACATGTACATTTATGCAGTTATAAGTGCGTCATAAGGATTAATTACCAACCTTTTGAATCTTTAATTGTAGCTCTGTCATATAAGGTTTAAAATCTTTCGCAACTTCGTGACCTTGATGATAGAATGTCAGCCATCCAAACATAAATCCCAGTAACTAGAACATTTTATATTATCAAACTATGATTTACAATGGCTGATTTTATATGGACACATGTGTTTAACATATAAAACTTGTATGCACAAAATAAAAAATAAATTTAGTCGTCAAACTATTACCGTTTCAACAAATTCAAACTTTTTTCGCTCTTGAACCTCTTGCAATAAAAATACATATTCTAAGCTAGCTTGAGAGAAGTGTCTTTCAGCCATCTCCAATGTTGCATCAGCCTATGCACACATATACATACACATCAATCATTTAATAATATATAATTCTAATTTTTATAGATTATTAAGTATACCTCTTGTAAAACATTGTCCTGCTTTTTTGTAGATAAATTCAAGTAACGCTCTTGACTTTGACAAAATTTAATCGTCTGTTTCTCGAATTTCTTTTTACCATCCTGAAAAGTTAGAATTATTACATATAGGATGGATAAAACTGAAAATATTTTGATTTAAAATAATTTACATATATACATATGTATACACATATAAGAATAGGCATGTGTTATGTTTTGTGTGTGTGTGTGTATGTATGTGTAAAAGATAATGACATATATTATTAAATAGATTTACCTTAACACCACCAATATGTATTTTGCGAAAATTTTCCAAGGGTAGTATAATTTGCTCATATGCTCGTTCCAACTAGAAGAAGAAAAGCTATTTTAAGAAATGACATCATTACTGTCTGTTATATAAAAGATCTCTTTTAATCTTTTCTTATATTGATAACATTATAGTATTGTAAAGTTATAAATAGTCATAAGCAAAAAAGCAACAAACAGATTCTACAATCTAATTTAACCACATTGCATACCATGCGATCCCTTTCATCTTCTATGGATGTGATAAGTTTGCCAAATTCTTTTAGACTTTGAGATATATGAATCTCGTCCTCAGTCTGGCTCTCACCGATGCATTCAAAACTAAAGTTTTGTAATGTTTTGGAAAAGGTTCTTTGTGCTCTAGACAAATCTAGAAAGGTATATCAACGTTATTAACTAATTTAACGAGCAAAGATAAGACTAGATTACGTCGATACAAAACTATTTTCTACAGTATCTGTGTGTGTGTCTCTCTCTCTCTCTCTTTCTCATAGAAAAGGAAAAAATAAAACAAGCAGGTTGCTATTCCTAAATTTACTTGATTATGTCGCAAGCGACACAATAATCACGCACAAGGATGAATTATATGTGCAACAGCTGTTACAACAATCATATGTTTCGATTGCCCGAGTAAGAAAAAAAGCAGTACCGTCGTCTCGAAACTCACTCTTAGCAGCCTGCAATAAATCTTTCACTTCCTTAACGAGTCGTTTGATTTGTTGACTAGTCTTCTCTAATTCACGCTCGTGATAATGAAGATTTTCGCGGAAGTACGGACTGTCGGTTAAACAATCCGTAAACTCCAGCGGTTTCAGGCCAACACCCATTCTTGTTTGTTTACGAAAATTCAAAGGTCATGAATATGAGACGGGGTTCAGAATTCGCTCGTGAGCTCACTGTCACTCGCGATCACCGCGTGATAAGGCGCACGATCACTATCATTACTGCGAGCTTATTCGCGCAGATCCACGCAGATTCGCCATCATTGAGATCCAATGTGTCCAAACACTTTACAGTTTAACGCAGACTATACACGTATATACACGCACACATTTCATCTCGTTCTAACGTGATTCACTGATAGTGAGAGACATGAAATGAGAAACGTATTTCTCTAAAACTAGAAGAAAAAGAAGAAAAGAAAAAATTTAAAAAAATTAAATGTGTTTGTCATAGAGATTCATCAATTCATATTTGTAGTAAAAATCAGTAAAAATATGTAGATTTTTTTTTAATTACATGTTAGAGAGGGAAGTAAAATGTATGTGATGTGTGTGTGTAAATACATGTGTATACANATGGTATATGTATGTAGTGTATATATATAGTATATATATATATATATATATAGAAATGTAACGTATAAATTCCTAGAGTCAAAACGGGTGCGTTCCAAAATTCTACTCTTCGGGTAGAGTGACCAATCAGAATAAAGGAATCTTAAGAGAATCTTAAGATTTCTTCATTCTGATTGGTCATTCAAAGTTACTCTACCTGATGAGTAGAGTTTTGGAACGTACCTCACAGGGAAATAGCACACCTTGTATTTTTTCATCATGAGTTTGGCTAGCTTGCGAGTTGCGACGCGAACGGTTAACCTCGCTCCTTTCGGAGGGGCGATTCGGAGGCAGGTAGCCAGCGACGTGAGCGCGACAAACCAATCGCTGCTCGCACCACGACACACCCTTTCAATGCCCGTCTCGTTTATTTTTGAGACGATCCTAGCGAGGTAGTGGCTAATAAAAAATACGTTTTACGTTTATCTCATTGTCGACATCGGCCAATAAGATTTTGATGCTCGTCGGCCTATAACCAATTTAAATAGCGGCAGTATGGTAAGACATTCCAGCCTTTATGTTCCGTTCATCGTTTATCATCCCGTTGTTAACGCGTGCGCTTGTAAATAAATGATTCTAGGAATTGTTCATATACTCGAAAATTAGTTTTATCCTCCCTCCACTCGCGCTCAAGTCACAGTTTTTTAAAGAAAGAATGAAGATGATTAGCAGCGTTGTAAATACATAAATTGTATACTCCTACTTCTATATTACACGTATATATTTCAGACAGAACAGCAAATGGACTGTGCGCTAGACCTGATGCGGAGATTACCTCCGCAGCAAATCGAAAAAAATCTCAGCGACCTGATTGACTTGGTTCCTTCGCTATGCGAGGATCTACTGTCCTCTGTAGATCAACCATTAAAGATTGCCAAAGATAAGGAATCTGGCAAGGACTATCTGTTATGCGACTACAATAGAGATGGAGATTCATACAGGTTTGATTTTTCTCTAGAAGAAAAAAGGGATCTAGATACATTATCCCATGATACAAGAGAAGAAGATAGTTTGTCTCGCAGTAGAAACATAGAACGTTTTACAGGTCTCCTTGGAGTAACACTTATGATCCACCGTTAGAGGATGGCTCGATGCCTTCTGAGCGATTGAGGAAGCTGGAAATAGATGCCAACCATGCCTTTGATCAATATCGAGAGCTCTATTTCGAAGGTGGAGTCTCGTCGGTGTACTTGTGGGACTTGGATCATGGCTTCGCGGCGGTAATTCTCATCAAGAAGGCTGGTGACGGCTCCAAGAAGATCAAGGGATGTTGGGACTCGATACATGTGGTAGAGGTACAGGAAAAATCAACTGGTCGTACCGCTCACTATAAACTCACATCGACGGCTATGCTGTGGCTACAGACCAACAAGCATGGATCTGGTACAATGAACTTGGGTGGCAGTCTGACGCGTCAGGTAAATTTTTCAATGAAATTTTCACTTCTACCTTTATTGATTCAGCTTAAAATACAATTTACATCTCCATAGATTAAATTAAAAGATAATCTTATTTACATTTTGCCTATAATCGCAGGTGGAACAAGACGCTCAGATCAGCGAAACGTCCCCTCATATCGCCAATATTGGCAGAATGGTAGAGGACATGGAGAACAAGATTCGTAATACGTTAAACGAGATTTATTTCGGCAAAACGAAGGATATTGTTAACGGATTGCGATCGGTGCAATCTTTGGCCGATCAGAGACAGCAGGCTGCGCTTAGGCAAGATCTCGCAGCGGCGCTGCAGAGGCGAAACGCCAACAATTGATCTTGCGAAGAGCAGGAAAGTTTCGATTACGATTACGAATAGATTTCATGGTATTTTTTTCGATCCTTTCATCTTGCTTGGGATCTTTTGCGATTTTCATAGGTGTCTTTATATTTTTAGAATCCGTGGAACTTGGATTCTTAAAGGTTCTCAATTTTTTGCGGCGTTCTTCGAGTTCTTTCCCTATAAGGCTTAACATCTTGTTGTGCTTTTGGGGAATTTTAAATGCTGCGACTTGGGCCTTTTCCCAAGGTCAGACCGTATCTATAGAACTCGTAAAATCCTTCGAATCATTGTCTATATTATCGAAAATGATACTTATTACTATACTTTGTTGCTCTAAAGAAATACGAATCAATCACGAACGCGTTGATTAAACCTAAACAGTATGAAATACTTTGTTTAATTTAGAATGAAATAGAGTTTATTGTAAATATGCGGGAAAGGTGCAACGCGTTTTAGAGCGGTAAATTAGATAAAGAACAATGTAAAATGCAAAAGAGAGTGAATTATTATAATAATATGGTTGACGCTTATTGTGTCGAAAAAAAACTGTCGAAAAGAAACTACATTTAACAACTTTCTCTTTTTGTTTGTATTAAGTTTGATAAATAATAATTGTAAAACGGTAATATATTCATAACATTTTTGTAATGTTTGGAAAGTATTAACATTTCGCTTATACTGTTTAGGGTTAAATTTAAAAGCGTGTAATTTAACGCTTGAAAACAATGTAAAACGGTTTGCGTAAAAGTTGTAAAAGGACTGTCGCATAATAAGGAATTTGTTCTCACAAATGAAAACCTTTTGAAAATTGAAACACAGAAATTAAAAATTCTTTACATTTGTATTAAAATTATTTAGATACGAGCAAGTGGCAAACTCAAAAAATTTTGTCACATTTGAATATTGAAGGATAAAGCTGTCTACGCTATTTAAAATTAAATCTGAGACATAGCTAATCTGCTCTCTCGGA
Organism: Solenopsis fugax; assembly: GCA_003595255.1. NCBI lineage: Eukaryota > Metazoa > Arthropoda > Insecta > Hymenoptera > Formicidae > Solenopsis > Solenopsis fugax. The sequence continues at coordinate 7,790 of QKQZ01055917.1, read as the reverse complement.
GAGGCAGTATAAAATGTTTTATTTACGTGAAGGTCCAAAAGGAGCGGTTGCATTTTGCATTTGTTAATAATGAATCCATATATAATACGCAAATAAAAGTTTTCAAATTAAACTTTATTCGTTTGTATTAAATTTCACGAGTACAAAAATCTGCTGGTACCATAGATCCTCGAAAGAGCTGCAGATCCCTGACATCGCGGATTTTTATTATCGGTGCTTCTCTTACACATATTCCGTATACATTTCCAGCGTGTTCTAATATGCATGGATCTTTGATACTACAGATCCTTGGACTGACAACGTTATCGGGATATCAAAGATCACCAGTACCACGAATCTTGCATTTTGAAAGATTTGCAACAATTATTAAATATTCTCTTATTCTTATCCTGGAAACTCTATTTTCTCGAATCTTTTTACGCGAGGTGACGTGAATATCGAAGATTCTTGGTACTACAAATCCTCGAACCCTTGTAAACGACTGCGCAATTGTACATATTGAGAATCTCGCATATTCTATATGATCCATGAGCGCACTAGATTATCTCTTGTAATAGAGACGCACAAAAGAAAATACCGAATAGAATTCGTAAGTACATAAAATGAAAAGCGATTTTTATGTTAGTGCCTTTTTTTACACTTGAATTACACCACCGATACTATTATCCTTATTTCTTTCGTAATTATACTATTACATGAATTAACTTAATAACGTAATTTAACACTTTTTTTGCAAATTCCGAATGATGGCAGTGTGCGGGCGAGTCAGTCTAAGAAAGGACTAAAAAAAGACATCACCATGTCGCTCCTGTGAATATTTTCTTCCAGTACTTCTATGCTATTTTTTTTCTCATATGTATATTGATACCTTCTCTCTTTCGGTTATAATTAACAATCGAAAGAACTGTGAGTCTGGTCCAACATAGCACACATAGATTACAGTATTTAATTAATTAGACGTTATTTTGTTTATTTCGATTATAATAGATAAGTATTTCGATTTTAATATCGTCGCAAAAAATCAAAGTCATCAAGGAAGGCGCGTTGTTTCGCGGTTACCCTTTTTTACCGAGTAAAGAATTTAAAAACAAGCTCTTATAAGATATATAGCTCTTAGGAGGGATATAAGGATAATAATTGTTAGATATATCGGAATTTACATATACATATATTTGGCGATTTGGGGTCTTCGTATTTATTTGTTACGTAAAGGAATTTTAAGTGTTGAAGGACATTTAATTGCTAGGAGCATATTTTGAAACGATGATCCTAACGAAGTTCGGTGATGCCAAGTTCTCGCAGCAAGTTATATAAGCAATCTGAATGTTTTAACGTAGATAAAAAATAAAAATTTTAGATCTTTAGAACGCTGTGTCGTATTGGAGACAAGATAATTCTTTTACAGAAAAACAGGATGCGAATTTTATCGCGAGGACACCAAATCGAGCAAATTCAAAGTCACAGAGTTCCATGAGGGAGAAAAAACGTATACCTTCCAATGATAACTGTGATTACACTCTTGTAGTTAATTATCTGCTTATAATTATTCCTAATCATTCAGACTGCACTTTCGGAACAATTTTTTTTTCTTTTATACAAACGATGTCACGAGATGGAAAGGATGTAAGGAAAAAAATTCTCTTCACGCACACTTTGCAAGTTCACACAAGGATCTTCCACTTGCGGCTCTCCCCTCTCACTTTATCTAATTATAATCTCTGTTCTAACGTTACGTAGTCTAATTAAAAGTTATCTTATTGATTGAAGGCGGTTTGTACAACCTGTTCTGAAAAATGTTTATTAAAACGAGATATTACAACAAAATGTAATAAAGTCTGAGCATTCATAAGCCAATTACAGTCTCTGAACGTGACGCGATATTGCATCGCGCCGCACCAGCCATCTTAAAGCGCGCGAAATGTTATTTTGTATGATCCTTAAGAACTTGACGTTCCTGGATTTAAAGGTCTAAATCGTATTCCGACTCTTCTATATCATAATTTTGAGCGTTTTTCAAATCTTTGTATATTTTGCGTTTTATACTAACTGTTCTTGTCAAAGCTTCTGCATTTTGTCACCCTTAAACAAATGACAAATATCAAGGTGATTGCATGCCTAAAGATTTAAAAATAAATTTATAGATTCCGAATTTAGAATTTTATTGTCGGAATCCATAAATTTTCTCAAATATCAATATGAATATCAAGCTTTAGATTTTGTCAACCTTGCAGATTTCTCATTTAGATTTCCCAAAATTATAATATTCGAGTTTTAATTTTGAAATTATGATCCTTGGATATTTAAGACTTCAAATATACTAGATGTTTTAGTTCCAAATCAGCAAACTTCTAAAGTTAGTTTTGAAGTTCCTGACTCACTCTCTCTCTTTAGATGTTCAAACTGCATAAATTTTAATTTTTAAGTTTAAGCTAGATTAGACCTAAAAATCTCGAGAACTCGAGTTCTTTTTATAAAAAAGGAAACTTTTAGCATTCTATAGAAATTCCATATAGCGAAACTCCAGTCTTATCGATCATTACAGGAAAGATGCTTGAAGTGAGCTGCTTCGTGTCGGGCATCGCTAGCATCCCATGAAAAATTGTTCCGCGCGCGCGCGCTTAAGGACTCTGGGGTCCTTTTCCCACGACCTCTTCATATTGGTCTCCAACAATTTTCTTTTTTTTCTCTCTCGCATTCTCTCATGTACTCTCTCTTTCTCTTTCTCTCTCTCTCACACTCACACACATAAGTGTAATAAGTTACAAAGCTGTTGTAAATAATTTCTTTCTCTCTATTCTTAAAAAAAAAGATCCAGGATGTCTCAAGGCTTTCTCAGTTTTTATTTCCCAATCAACTTTCTGCTGAAAAGTTGCCGCCACTTTCTTATATAACAAACAACGCGTGTGTAATTGCCTAGGTATACGCGCAAGTGTATCTCTATATGTATATATGTGTGTATGTGTGTGCGCGTGTCTGTTAATTATATGTGTACATGTATAAGTGTATATAATATTACGCATACCCAGTTTTCGCTTTCCCAGAATTGTTTCTTTTAAATATTGTTGAATAAAATAATTAAGTAAAGCGGATATTATTTCGATAAAAGTCATTTTTCGCATTGGCGCGTTGCTGTTGTTATGTGGAACTGCTAGCCCGTTTTGCTTTCTCCCCCTTCTCACTCATGTTTTCTATTCCCTTTCTCTCTCTCTCAGACACACTTTTTTTCTTTCTCTCTCACTTCCTCTTTCGCTCTTCCACTCTCTTCATCATCTTCCTCTAGATTTTTTGGTTATATTATTGTTGTTTATCCTGTTTGACCAATAGTAAAGGTGTTGATTGATTGGCTAAGCGGGTGGTTTCTGCTCGAATGTATGTTGGGCTTCTGTCATCGTAATCGTCGGGCTGAACACAATTATTTGTCAAGGGAGGTGTTATTTTTGACGGCGATTACTACCTCCTCACCGCATGCCTTGAGTACGGTGCACTAAAAAAAAATTATAACAGATTTATAGAGTATAAAATATTCTTTAATGTAAAATTTTGGAAGATAATTTTTCTTTAAAACGATGCATCATCAATTGGAGAAAAGAACTTTATAGGTAGATATTAATTTCTGTAAATATATTATTTATACCTATAGAAAAAAATGAAAGGTTAAATTTAAGAAAATATTTTGAAATTGGTCAATGAATGGAGCAGCACATTCTAGTTTTAACTTTCAGAATATTTCTAAAACTATTTATTAAAAAAATCAGTAATACAAATGATGAAAATGTTTACTTCAAAGCTTTCACAAACTATAATAAAACTATACAACTCTACAAATTAATAAATAATTGGCATAGTACTTGTTATAACAGAAAAATTATAGATTATATAATTTTATATTTTTTACTATTATAATATTGCAATTTAAAAATATATGATGCATGCAAGATTGTTAACAAACGTTTCATATTTTACTAATATGATATATATATATATATGTGTGTGTGTGTGTGTGTGTGTGTGTGTGTGTGTGTGTGTGTCTATAAATATAAAAAATACATTGTATATGTCATATAAAGGCATACTTACAAGTAACTCTTTTCCAGATTCAAAATCAGCACGCAACTGTGTTCCCAAATCACCATCAGGTATCTTGAGATCTTCGCGCAGTTCTCCATTATCAGCCATCAGACAGAGATAGCCGTCGTCAGATATATCTGTAAGCTGTTAAACAAGATTTTTCATATTTTGTAGAAATGCTATGTCGTAAATGACGAAAATTTAAAAATACTTTAAAATTTAAAAATGGAACAACCTGTTTTTCTTTGCAATATTATCATCAAAGTTTAAATTATTAAGATTACAAATAGGCAAATAATAAGTTACATTTATAAATGTAAAAATAAAAAGAATTGTTTTCAATAGTCTAAAAAATAAATAGAACTATACAAGTATAGAAGAGCAATCTTATGTATGCCAACAGTAATTTAGTTTGCTATATGTAAGAAATTGAGACAAAGAGTAATTTTACCTGGTAATCTTCCCGCTTAACAAACGGCACATCCATATTGTGTGTGGAGGGGCAGATATCCTCGTATTTCTTGGAAGTAAATATGTCGATACCTACTAAGTGAACCTTGGCATGACCATGTTTACCGGTCTTAGAAGTTGACATTTCTACAATCTTGCATGGGCGCGATTTTAACATGACGAAGCCATTTTTGCGTAGTGCTGAGCACTGCATAGGGTATGTCACGGAGGCGCCTGAATCCCCAGTCTCAAAATGAGTATCCTCGATATCTGCCATTATTGTTTGATGGATATCTATACGACACATAAATATAAATTAGAAATTGAAAATTAGATTTGATCAAGAATCAAATCCATCTCTTTTGAGGAACAACGCTACGAAATTGGCACTAATGGTGCAATGACAATTTTACTAGAATTTTTTTGTTTAAGTATGCTATTAATGACATACTGACAAAGCTACTTTTAACAGTTTTAAAATTATCAGTTGCTACCTAGCCAATGAACATCAGAAATGAAACATCAATGTCATTCTTAGCAATGAGGGGGGGGAAAAAAACGAACGAGGAAGTTACACGGTTCCGACAACATTGTCGCCTTTACGGAATATCTGTACGTTCTACATATATTGACGGATCGAGTTTCTATCGGTATTTGGTAACGTGAGCGCGATAAATGAATCGTCATAACTCGGACTGCCGACAACGTGCGGTTACAACACCCGGACGAACAGGGTGACCACGTGGCGGTGCGTCGCCGCAAGGAATTGGCGCACAGTGAAGAGAGATAGATCGGTGATAGACGGTGGCAGGCGCGCGCGCGCGACTAACCAAAGATCTGTCGCGCAAGCAAGTACGGGAGGATCGCGTACGAATCGCGGCGTAGGTCGTTTCGTGCACGACGTACGTTCGCGACGTGTACATTGCGACGGGCTCGTCGGAACACCGTACCGGCTGTCGCGTACGGATTTCAAGCAACGGAGGACGAAGCGATCATGAAGCGCGAGCATGGGCCGAACACGAGAGCGGCGAGGTGCTACATTGGCAGCGCACGGAGTGCGTTATCATCGCGGTTACGCGAACGTAAATCGTCTCGACATTTACCCGCGTATTCTCAATGCTCCGCTACTCGTTCGAACAATTAGCACCATTAGTCGAAGCCGAAAGCGAGAACAGTTCGAGATACTCACATGTGATCAAAATGGATACTCTAACCAGAAGGTTGTGATGCGCCGGCGCGCCACGGGATCGTAATAGGGGTTCACAACATCGACTGCACGGATGCTCTCGCCGCTCTCGCGCTCGCAGCGCCATCACCGCGCCATCGCGCGCTTTCAATTTGCGCCACTTCTAGCCCCAACAACTCAATCTGGCCAACCAATCAAAACAATACGTATTAAAATTTAACTTATCTAATTGGTCAAATTTTAATCTTTTGGCTTCTCCACATATGACGTGCGCGGCGGTAAAGCTCGTCGCGCGACAGAAATTAGATCGCGGTATCCAATCAAATCTCCCGCCGTACGAAAAAAAGTTAACTCTATTCAACTTTGATTAGTTGCATTGTGTTAACGAACACAACGCGGTTGAGTGAATGCTCAGTAATTATTACTTGTGATTGGACTAAACTAGATCCATCATAAATTTCATTAAAATACACCAATAGCCGTGAGCGGCGCTATCTTATGTCCATTTTCATCAATGTAGATCAACTTTGATTTCGATTTAATTTTATCTCTTTATCCTTTTCTAGCTATAAAAACAAGGAAAAGATAAAAAGTAAGTTAAATTGAAATCAAAGTTAATCTATATTGGTGAAAATGGACATTATTCGATTAAATATGAACATAATACGAATGTGATTGGTTCACTTGCACTTGTTTTTTTTCAATATTCGCGCGTTCAAAAACTTATCGAGAAAGGCATTTGACTCTTTTTCACATTTTCACCGCGAGTGCATATTTTATACAGCGACACGTATTTTATAATTGTAATTGAATTATGATTGTAATCGCATAACTTGAATTACGTTTTTGAAAATTGTCTCATACTTGTGATATTGATGAGCGTAGTGAGATCCGGCCGCTTGCAACTTCCGGCCACTTCCGACGTCGGCCATTTTATAGGACGCTCGTTATACCCTTGATGTATCTTTTATCGACTAGCTTGTGCTAGCTTGGAATTCGAAGGATAACGAGAAACCAACCAACTGCATTCCGACGATGATTAAGACGGACGAGTAAGTACGATGTCCTGCAAAAACGTGTTTCCGCAGATTAATCGCGTATCGCTGGCTTCCTCCATTCGAATATCGCGGAGTCATCGTGTCACGATGTATTCCGCGACTTCGCGTCTCGTGGCGACTGTAATGATGAGAATGAAAAGACAACTGTAGATGTGTATCGTTTGATCTCTTTTCAGCGTCCAGCAAGCGTGCAAGCGTATCGCTGTAAATGTGTTTTATATTTCCGCCGTAGCCTTAACCTTTCTGTTCATGTAACTTTTTCTCGCATACATAACTAATATTTGCATCTTTTGCGTTTAATGTCTGATATTATTAGAGAGCATCGTAGCACGGTACCTATGTCCCACGTATTGTACATACTGTATCATTTTGCAGCAATCAGGCACAGAACAATGACGACAGAGACAGAAGCAGAGAACGCGATCGTAATCGAAGATCAGATAGACCAAATCGCATAAACTCAGCCAGTCGGGATCGGAGCAGAGAGAGAAACGATCGCGTCGGCAGAAAGGCCTCAGACCGACGGATTTACGTTTCGAACATTCCTTATGATTTTCGTTGGCAAGATCTCAAAGATCTATTCAGGACTGAGGTTGGCAAGGTGGCACATGTGGAGCTCTTCACGGATGAAAATGATAAACCTAGAGGATGTGGAATAGTAGAATTTGAAGATTCGGATTCGGTCAAGATAGCTGTGGAAAAGATGCACCGATACGACATCAAAGGGAGGAAGCTTGTCGTCAAAGAAGTAAGCATAGAAATTCTTTACTCCTAATGTTTTAAATAATTGTAATAGAGCTTATTTAATTTAACAAAATAAAAATATCTTGTTATTTATGTAATCACTTTTATAAACATTGGTGTCTACTTTACAGGATTTTGATGTAGAGCGTGACAAATATGGTCGTCTAGCCACAGGCCGTAACAACGATAGAAATCGAGACGACAGATTCAGGGATCCTCCACGACCGCAAGGAGGTGGAAGACAAAATATGTCTGCACCTAGTGGCACAGGAGGCGGAGGCGGC
>QKQZ01055916.1:0-23018 GCA_003595255.1 Solenopsis fugax | reverse complement strand
TATTTATTTAAGCGGAAGTCAGTGATGATATTTAAATATCATAATCATATTCAAATTTCATAAATTTAGAGCTTAATATTCAGTCTTCAGTTTACAGAAATTCCGTTCCTATCTCTTAATTCATATTAGGCAGTTATACAAAGCAAGTATCATTTTGCTAAAAAACGAGATGGAATATTATTTAACTTCAGAGATCATACAAATGCGATATTTATAAAGATACTTATAAACATATATAAAAAATTACGTAAACAATAATATTACAATGCTATAAAGTTCAAATATGATAATTATTAAATAAATTCTTCGATGAAATTAAGGAGAAATATTTCACAGCCAAAATGATTTTACAATCATATCTCCGTGTGATGTACATATACAATGTATATTGAAGAGTATTTAGGATATGATTAATAATAGTGTTGCAAAATCGAGTTAGCTAAATTGAAAAATCAACGCTAAATTTTTGACACTTGACCAAACTTTGCAATTGACAAGTCGTCAGTTTTAAAAAATTTCAACAAGGAATTGACATGTCGGACTGACGTGTTTTGAGCAATTAAAAGATACTCTTGACGATTTTCTGATTATGATTGTGTTTCGTTGTGTTAAAGTATTCTCCTTTTGCAATCGATGTATTTTACGTATATGTATGCCGTGGTAACGAGTGATACTCGGACGTGATAATATTGTAAAGATTATTCAGATCTATTCAAATCTAATTTATTTCAACTGATTCAAGTCATTTCAAATGCAGCTTTTGCTTAGTCATATACCTATTTATACTAGTTAAAAAGAGCTATCAAGCTGATTGAAGACTATTCTGTAGGCGAATAATTTTCATTATGTACAATATCTTTAAATAATCGCGTCTCTAAACGCGACATAAATAGCAGAGAAGATGCGATTATTTAATATATGAGGCGCATTGAACACACGATTCTAGTAAAGATTAATCTTATAAAGTACAAATTATAAAATGTACTAGTTTCAATATTGCGCAGTCTATAGAAATTATGCATAAAAATAAATATATCGCTGTGGCAAACGAACAAAATGTGGTCTATTATATACATATATGTATAAATTATATATGTATATAATGATATATGCATATTATATGTATGTAATTTATATATGTAAATTATACATAATTTATATAAAAATATATGATATATATTTTTTCATATAAATTATGTATACGTTGATATATAAATTATATTTTATATGAGGAGATTTAATATATATAATTACATTAAACACTCGTTTCTTTCTTAATTGGCAAATGGCTCATCGGTTCATCTAAATAGATTTCATTAGCCTCGAATTGTATATCACTCGACTTCGCAGGTCCCACACATGCGTTCATTTCGCCGATTAAATTGAGATTATTAATATCGCGTGAACTAGACCTACTAATTGACGGAATATCAGCAAGAGAACTGAAATTCTTCTCCAGCAGAAGGTCCTTCGACTCGGGTACATTAAACACATTGTGATCCACGTCTGGCAGTTGCGGTTCCTCGCGAGAGTTGTTCTCCTCCAAACTTTTATCTGAGATACAATAGATATTCGACAGGGAACAGGCGTAGGGGGTCTCTGCGTGCGGCGTCAAGGTACATGGATTATCACTGGTCAAGCTGTTTATCTCGAACAGCGAACGTTCTGAGCGATCAAATGATTCTCGGGACTCAGGAACTTCTTGCCCGCATAGATTTGAGCTGGTTGTGCTTTGTACATCTACGAACGATGGTTTCGAGTAGTCGCGGTGCTTCGCGCTCATCAGTGACGTAATGTCGTTCAGCGAATTGCAGTAGCTGTTCATCGGCAGTTTCTCATGCTCCAATGGTAGACAGTACATGCTGTTGGAGAGATACAACCGTCTTACGTCTCTCGATGCGCGTTCCTCCTCGGTGACAACATCGATCTCGTTTACGCTGGGACACCTCTTTCTCGAGAAATCCTCCTCTGCCGTTTCCATGTTCTCACAGATTTCCGGTAGATTATGATCACTTTGTTCGCTAGTCATCTGCGTGACGGTGTCCATCTCGGAGCTATATTCCAAGCTACACTGCTGAGAGACGTTCCGTAAGTGCCACTCTTCGTCCGTCTTCGAAACGTCCGCGTCCGAGTCTTGTGCCGCTCGTCTCGGTTGTGGTGTTTCTCTCATTGTGTTAGATGTCGCGAGGTTGATATGCGAGCTATCTTGTTGCATGCTGTTATTGATCTTCTTGATATTGTGCATCAGGTTCTCCTGACCGATAACAAAACGTATCGGGATGTTTCTTTCTTCAGAAATGCTACCGCCACTGTCCGACAATATATTCACGTTTTTTATGTCATTTATGGGGTTTAATTCGACATGTATATTGGTGTTGTTCACTTTAGCGCTGCTGCTCAGAATGCTGCGTTCTAAACTATTGTTAATCTTTGGCCGAGGTATGGAGACGCAACTGCCGCCATCACTGGTAGCCCCGCCGTCGCCCTGCTTCCTCGGGCCGAGATTGTTCTTCTTCGCGGTCGCGTGTCTACGTTGTTTTTTAAAGAACTTTCTGGCAACGCCGCTCTGATGAGGATTGTAGAACATCTCGACGCAGGCCGACGATGGTTCGGTGTACGTGGTGACTGAATTGTTAGAACGATACTGATGACGATGCATCACTACTAGATTCGCCGCTTTCGTATTCACGGAAACGGCAGGCATGTTTTCTCGATTGGTCACGAACTCCGTAAGCTTCGAGCTATTGTAGATCTGCTGCGACTGATTAGTGTTTCTCGACGAAGCGACGGAGTTTGAGTCGGATATCGCTTGAGTAGCTTGCGAGTTCGACAATGGCGGGACGAAATTTTGCACCAGAGGCTGCGTCGGAATCGCAGCATTCGCGTCGCACACGCTCCTGGTGCGGCAGCAACGATTCTTGCGCTTTTCCAACCAGCATCGCATCTTCAGCCACTGATTCCGGACGTCGTTACGAGCGATCCCGTAAAAGAACAGCACGAACATACCCAAGGAACTCGTGGTGATAGCGTACGTTACGGCGAACACGGTCTCCTCAAACGGCATGGAGTTGAACGGTTTGACTGTCACCGCGGCCGCACCACCCCAGGATATCAAATATAACACCAACATTATAACTTGGCCTTTCCACTGCGTGAACTGCGAGTGTTCTGGGTCCTCGATGTCTGATGACACCGTCTGCGTGCTACGCATGCTATTCCTGTCCCCGGAAGGATTCGCATTCGGCTCCAATAATTCCAGATCCATGTTTTCCGTTGCCTGAGTACCCTCGGACAATTGTGCGTTTGTGTCGACGTTCTGAATCGCGCGTCTGATGAGCAAGAGGAAGATTAACAAGTACGCTATTAAGATTCCGGACGGTATGAAGAGCGCGGCAAGCGCCGGTCCGGACGTGAGGAAGCAATGGGAGTAACCGGCGTACTCGCGCAGATTGATCGCGCCAGATATTCCGCAGATTATCAAAGCCACGCCCCATCCGACCAAGTAAAGTCCTAGCAATGGCTTGGGTAAAGGTTGATCCGGAAGTTCATCGTCAGGTATTACATCGAGGCCTGGTTTTGTCAGTTTTTTGTACATATTGCTGAAATAGAAAGACCTCGATTAATGTTTTAATTTCTTTGATAAGTATTTATAGTATAAATGTGCTTACCTGGCAGATACTGCCATCCACAGCAGACAACACAACGACAAATAATGTAAAGCAAGACCGACACCCTGACAAATCTCAATGTGTTCCGTTTGCTGGATGCCGATGCTGTATAAAAATGATAACAGTGCCATAGCGAACCAAGTATTGATAACGGAATGTTTCGCCTTCTTAGGCATCGTGATAGACGTGTAAGAAATAATGTACGTCACAGACATGATCATCAAGCAAGTTATCGTCACGAAGCTTCCGATGTAAATCGCGGGATGCGAGTATCTGAATTTCGCTCCGTGCAAACTACAAAAGAATGCAATAATAATAGAATGACAATTGAAAAGAAAACCTGAAAAAAAAAATATAAGAAAAGGTCTAGTATAGAGAGACTTTATACCCATTCATATTAAGATGCGAAACATCCTGCAAAAGTCCATAATATCCCAATCTATCGCAATGAAAAACTATCAGATTATTCAATAAGTTGGTTAAATGGCATCCATCACTGGTCCATGCTCCTACGTTGTTCAACGTTTCGTCCCATACCACTGGTCTTGGCCTTTTCCCGTTATAATGATACAACGGCGCTTTTAACATGACGTAAACCGGTTCGGACAGATTTCGTACTGATGTACCAACTGCAAAAGAAAATTACGCAATTATTTAAAAAAGTGGATAACATAGACTTCACATGCTATGTTTTTCGTACTTACTTAATTTACTGCCGACAATACACGTTGATATGTCCATGCTATCATTTACAGTCGTCTTAGGAAATAATCTGCTGTCGCTATACATAGATATCATAAGCTGCTGAGCTATTGCACCATCTTGTGAGTGTTGTAGCAAAGAAGCAGGTAATTGAATGGAAGCCTCTATCGCTTTATCCTTCGTATTCATTGGCGTCGTTCTGTTAATCGTCGTGCAATGCAGATATCTCGCGTCTGCGTCGGCGTTCGCAGCGATATTTGTGTACCACGTACACGTTAATCCGCCAAAACTGTCACGCTTGACTCGAAACTCTTCGAGCACCATGTGCTTTTTGTGTGACTGTATAGACGGTGTAAATTCTGTAATACGCTCGATTGCTCTGATCAGTCTCGTACAAGCTTTGAAATTTATTTCCGCTTTCTTTAACATCTCCTTCGGCAATCTCATCATCGAGCTAACAATGTCGACCAGCATGATTCCAAGTTCCTTCTCATCTATCAAGAAACTCAAGTAATTCTCTATAGTTCGCACGATGAAATGGATTTCAACCGGATCTGTTAGCTTCACCGATCCATTTCCTGTGTAATTTTTAAATCTCTTAGCCGTTTCCAGTAGACTGCTTTTCGTCAGAGACAGATTAACTTTCGAAAATTGTTCCAAGATTTTCGTCGTATGAGATATGTAGGGACACGATTCTGTATTTAGATGTTCCCACTGGCCGCTCATGTTACAGTGATAAAAAGCTTTCAAAGATGTTTGCATTAAGCCTGATAGACGATTGCCTTCGCACGGCAGCTCCGCTTTCCATCCCACTACCGTTCTCGGCCATGTGTAAATACCCTTGTTGTCCGTAGTTACTAAAAAAAAGATTATAATTATGCGATTCTTAGTGCTATAAGATTTGATTCGTTACCTGTTAAAGGACAATAACGCGTTTGCTCGGATATTACAATGACGCTAACTGCTCTCGACTTATTGCCGTTTACGGAAACCAATAAACAATTCCATTGCCCATTATGTTCCTCCTTGATCGGGACTATACTAAGAGCACTGTCAGACAAAAGATATAATAATTACTTAATATGCGATTTTTTAACACTAATACCATCGCGGATGGTGCTATTTTGACTTCAATAATCATTTCCATTTTTTTTTTCAATTATTTTTGTATTATATAGTACAAAATTTTTTAAAAATATGTAAATATAATACAAATAATTTTAATGATATAAATAATATCTAAATAACTCTTCATTAACTTAAAAAAAGAAAAGAAAAAAAAATTATCAAATTGGCACCTTCGACAATTCTAATATAATACCATCGATTCTAATGTAAAAGGAATTTAAGAAACTTTTATTACCTGTCCACGATGCCGCTGTCCGAAAGATATCTGTTATCAACCTTAATGTTAGGTAAATTCTGCCGCGGATCTTTGTAGGCATTTAAGTCTGTGATTTCGGCGGTAGCATTAGGATACCACAACCAATTCAATCTAGCGGTTTTGTCTACTGTGACGCTAGGTGCTCTGCATTTCAAGGTAATCGAATCTCCAGCGAAGACCACTTGGTTTTGAACTGGACGAATTTCAACTGCCGGTGATATCCATTGACATTGAAGCTCCTCCAAAAATTTCAATTTCTTCACTGGCTGCCCTTTGGCAAGCGCTGGCGATGCGCACTTGGGCGTTGGACTGAAATATTAAATCAAATGTGTAAAGAATTATAAGATATAATTGCAATTAATCAGAGATACATGATATACATTACTTTAACTTAATCGAAGAATTGTAGATCCAATTACTAAACCAGTATAGATCACAGTTACACTTCCAAGGATTATTAGACAAGTCCCTGAAATACACGCAAATCAATTATAAATTATAGATATATTAATGGTGAAAACTTTTCTTAGAATTCTTCATATAATTTTTCAGAATTTTTCACAATTTTTATGTAATTTTATAGCTTTTTAAAAATTTTTTCAGATTTTTTATGCAAATTGGAAAACTTTTCAGAAAATTTACATCTTTTCTATAATTCTTTGCGAATTTTAAAATATTTTAGGATCTCTAAAATTTCTCTTTCTATAATTTTCAAAAAAAGTATGAAAAAATATAACATATTTAAAGATTCTTTATAAAAATTTAAAATATGTATAATTCTTAAATATTATGAGAATTTTTTCATCACAATAGAAATAAGTGTAAATCGGTTTTACTTACAGCTGTTTTAACATCTTAAGTCCATGAAATGTGCCTTCTTTCAAAGTAGTTAAACTGTTTCCATTTAATTTCCTAAAATATAGATACATGTTTATGTAACACAAAGTGCACTTCAATGCAATAATATGTAGACGTAATGCAATAATAGAGAGCTAATAAAATAATATCTGCTAGCGTAAATAAATTTTGCTTTAACTTACAAACGATCTAAGACCAACAAATCATGAAATAAGGATGGCACCAGAGCAGTAATTTGATTTCCAGATAAATCGCTAGAGCAAAACAAAGCAAAAAATGCGTAAGATGAAAAGAAATATCTTTGTACATCAACTTTTTTTACTCTGAACTTACAGTCTTTTGAGATTCGATAATTTCTTGAATGCATAACTATCTATCGTTGATATCTGATTCTGGCTCAAATCCCTGAAATCGCGAAGAGATTATAGAAGACTGAAGCAAATTAATAAGTGAATTTCTATTTACAAGTTCTTACAATCGCTCCAAGTTCTCCAAGCCATTAAAACAGCCCTCGCCAATAGAATTAATCTTGTTTTTCGATAAATCAAGTCTCCTGAGATTCGTCAGATTCACAAAGGCGTCTGCTTGAACTGAGTAAATGGCATTTTTGCTCAAATCTCTGTAATCAATTCAGCTATTATCGCACCATCGTCAGAAGTATACAAAAGGTATATGTGCACAGAAAGTGGTACAAAGCAGTCTTACAGCTGTATAAGTTCCACGCTGACTTTGTTAAGGTCCACATCCTTGACTTCTTCCAAGTGATCACCGCACTTGAGACGCAGCCATTCAGCTTGAGCACCGACCGACTTGCACGTGCAATGCTGCGGACACACGACCGCGCCGACCCACGTTGGAAGTAGTATAGCGAATAGAAGACTGACCTTCATGATTAGAGGAGGATGGCCGTTAATCTGAAAAACAAAAAATCGTCTTGAAACTGAAACTGAGCATAGCATCACATACACAGCGCGCACGCGGTTACCGTGTTCGAGGTGCTCCACGACCTAAATGTCTCCGAATTGAAGTAACAAATGATCGAGGCGGTGGGAGTCCCGGTGGGTTTCCCTTTTAGGAAAACGGAAAAGTAAAACGAAAGAAATACTTTGCCATCGCTCTTTGAGAGATGTACGACGAGGACACACTATGGATCGTTGGAGCTGCCTATTTTTCGTCGTCACGAGAATTAACGAAAGCGCGGGGCGAGAGAGGGATGCCCCGAGATACTCACGGCCCAATTAAAGATCATGGCTCTCACATTGTCGAGCGGAACGGATTTTAAATAGCCGCATTTTATTTGTGTAGCCCCGTGTGTTATTGACGCTGCGGACCAGGATGGACTAGGTAGAGGAGAATCTGGAGCACACAGAGACAGAGCCCAGAGACCTGTCGTAACGCTATCTGACGAGAGCGGCCGGCACTTGGCTTGGTCAGCTTGGAGGATTGGACTTTGCGTGCAGGATTGTTTTTCTCGAAGGACACGGACACGTTTCCGATATTCGATTACGATCGAGCGGCTGCGACCGTTCTCGTTTTTACGCTGCGTTCGCGAAACAATGCGGATGCGCGGTCATCCGCGTCGCCGGACACCAGAGACTGTTTAGAACATAACCTTTCACCATTGCAGCATTCGTTTTACGTCTCTGAATTGCAAGATATCCGGAGATGTCGATTGAAATCGAGTCTGCCGAGTAAGTGGAATGATTCGTTTTGATACTGAATTGTCCTTAAATATAAATTGTATCATGTAATGTACTTTCATTTTCAGCGTGATTCGGTTGATACAGCAGTATCTCAAGGAGGCGAACCTCGTGAAGACGCTGCAGACTCTACAGGTATTTCCTTTTTTATTAATGTTTTAACGCGCGCTTGCTCGTTGCTTGCTTGCTAATATATTTTGTGTACAGGAAGAAACTGGTGTATCACTGAACACTGTGGACAGTGTGGATGGATTTGTAGCGGATATAAATAATGGCCATTGGGATACAGTTCTGAAAGCTATACAATCATTGAAGCTACCTGACAAGAAACTCATAGACTTATATGAACAGGTAGATTAAATTAGAATTACAAAGTACTTAGACTAAATAGAGCCCACCTAATTTATTTTGATAAAGGAGGAGAATATAGATATATAAACAATTAAAAGATGAACTTTATCGATCATAATTGAATCTTTATGCTAATATTTCTTGTGAGATTTTATGTTCATCAAACTTTTCAGGTTCATCAAATTGAGCACTGAATAAATTTTCAGTTTTGAAAACATAGTTATGAATTGAACAAGAATAGTAATATCCCACAATAATAAATATTTAATTTATAATTTAATTAATAATAATTATTAATTTTATTTTTTATTTTTTAGAAACTTAATAAAGATATTGAAATACAATATGTATCTACAAATAGAATTGAAATAAAATGTATTTCAATATCTCTCAATAAATAGAGTTCTTAAAAAATTTAATAAATTAAGTGGGTTTTATTCAGATATCTTATATTAAAATTATTGTAATAGTCTTAAATATATTTTGTAAACATTTTAAATCTTTTGTAAATCTAAGTTACTCTCTAAATCTCTCTCGTAGAGTGAATATTACTCTAAAAGAATGAAAATTGAGCCTGTGCAATTTTTTGAGTAATTTTTACAAGATTTAAAAAGTAAGATTTATAATGTATTATTATACTTTCTCACAAAAAATTTTCATAGATTTTATTGGTTTTTAGGTTGTTTTAGAATTAATTGAGCTACGAGAATTAGGTGCTGCACGTTCCTTATTAAGGCAGACCGATCCAATGATCATGATGAAACAACAAGAACCTGAAAGATACATTCACCTAGGTATATATTGTGTTTATATATAACTCATTCATTCAAAATTTCTTTTCGCAATTATTGTGCAATTATTGCTTATATTTAGTGATGGGCATAATCGGTTATTTTTAAGAATCGATTATATTGATTATATTAAAAATGAGAATCAATTGTAATCGATTGCATTTTTTAAATAATTGATTAATCGATACAGTATCGGTTATAAATGCTTTCCTGGTGCATTTCCATAAGCGCATACATTCATATAGGATATGTTATGTGCATCTTATGAAAAGATAAATGAAAAGGACCACTTCGGAAAAGCATTTATAAGCGCCATTGTATAATTGTTTTATTCTATTATTTTATCTCTTATTATTATTCAAAAGTTATTTTGTGTGCTCACCTTATTAAATTGGAAAATAATTAAAATATACAAATTATAACTTAAATAAAATTTATATTTACACACTTTTACATAAATACATACAACACTTTTAGAATACATATATTTGTAATTTTTAGAAGTTTGTAATTTAAAATACAAGTTTATAATTTTTAAAAGAACTTAAAATTTTATATCTTTGGGAGACAATCTATTTCTTCTATCGGAAATAATATATTCAATAATAGAAAATAATTGTTTTATTGGCACAGAACTGCTTGGAGTATATAAATATTTTAAAGCAATTTGAAAAATTTTTGGATGGTTAGTTTTCGAATAATGCAAAGGTTCTTTTAACAAATTAATATTTAAATATGTTAGAAAATTTCTAGTTAAAATAATATTGTCTACATTGATTATAAAAGATTGAAGAGAAAAGCCCATCACACATGAAATACATAATACAGCATACATGTAGTATAAGATCGCTGTACCAATAAACATCCAGCATAAAATTGTCATATTTATTTACATAAGATGCTCATTGGTTCAAACAGTTCATACTATGCATACGCTTCTATTGGCTATTGCGCCACGCATAACGCGTTGACACGTCCTGTGGGCATTCAGCCTTAATTAAAAAGAACTGAAAAAAATAATCGCTTTATTGTTTTAAATAATCGCTTATATCAATTAACCCGCTTCTTCCTACAATCGATTGTTTCCGATTATTCATTCCTGGATAATCGATATAATCGATTATGAATCGATTAATCGCCCATCACTACCTATAATATCGTATGTATCGAGATACGCGATCGTGTTTCGTTTTTCGTTGTGTTTCGCGCCAAGTGCAGCAAAGAGAGATGTTGTTTTACAGAGAATCTACTTGCGCGCTCGTATTTCGATCCGCGCGAAGCATATCCCGATGGAAGCACGAAGGAAAAACGGAGAGCGTATATAGCCACCGCTCTCGCTGGCGAAGTGTCGGTAGTACCATCCAGCAGATTGCTCGCCCTGTTGGGACAAGCGTTGAAATGGCAGCAACATCAGGGTCTGTTACCTCCCGGTACCACAATAGATTTGTTCCGAGGAAAAGCGGCGGTTCGCGATCAAGAGGACGAGAAATACCCGACGCAATTATCGAAGCAAATCAAATTCGGTCAAAAATCACACGTGGAGTGCGCGCGTTTCTCGCCCGATGGCCAGTATCTGGTGACCGGTTCGGTGGACGGTTTTATCGAAGTGTGGAACTTTACGACTGGTAAAATTAGAAAGGACTTGAAATATCAGGCGCAGGACAACTTTATGATGATGGAGCAGGCGGTTCTGTCGATGGCGTTCAGTCGTGACAGCGAGATGCTGGCGGGCGGTGGTCAGGATGGTAAAATTAAGGTCTGGAGGGTGCAGAGCGGACAGTGCTTGAGGAGGTTCGAAAAGGCGCATTCGAAAGGTGTTACTTGCTTACAGTTTAGCAGAGATAACAGTCAAATATTATCAACTTCGTTCGACACTACTATAAGGTAAAATAAAAAGTTATATTTTGAATATACTTTATCAATTAAACAGTATTATTAATAGCTACAAATATATTTCGTAGGATACACGGCCTTAAGTCTGGAAAAACACTCAAGGAATTTCGCGGTCACACCTCGTTTGTCAACGAAGTCGTATTTTCCCCAGATGGTCACAATATAATCAGGTATTTATTGCAAGCATTATTGCAAATAGGAAATAATAATTTCCGTTTTCCACAAAGTATCAATTTTTATTTTGTAGCGCGTCATCGGATGGAACTGTGAAAATTTGGAGCTTGAAGACCACCGAGTGCATAGGCACTTACAAATCGTTAGGAGCCGCTGATCTCACAGTGAACAGTATACATGCTCTTCCTCGAAATCCAGAGCACTTTGTCGTGTGCAATCGTTCCAACACGGTAGTAATTATGAATATGCAAGGGCAGATAGTAAGATCCTTCTCTAGCGGTAAACGAGAAGGAGGTGACTTCGTGACTACAGTGGTGAGTCCGCGTGGCGAATTTATCTATTGCGTCGGTGAGGATCTTGTACTCTACTGTTTTTCTACATCGTCAGGAAAGCTCGAGAGGACATTGAATGTGAGTATGGCTTCACGTTTTTTTGATAAGATATATTCGTTTATCTTAATTAATAGCGTCTCGGTCTTTTTAGATACACGAGAAGGACGTAATTGGCTTGGCACATCATCCCCATCAAAATTTGTTATGTTCTTACAGCGAGGATGGTTTACTGAAACTATGGAAGCCGTAAATAAACCAGGAAACTCTCATTTCTTTTTACATTTGAATACAAAGGAGAATGTTTTCTTCATGTATTATAATACAGCAATTTTACAAGGACTATAGAGGTATGAGTTCATCCCCAAATTATTATACAATTAATCCATTTGCTCTTTCCTTTTAATACTATCCTTAATACCATAGAAAAAAAACACAAGCTCGCACATATACATACCCTATAAGCACACAATATTCCTAGATTATACTAATATTATTAAAAATTAAAATATTAAATAATATTCCGAGAATATTATTTAGTATTATTTTTAATATTATTTTAATATTATGGGAATATTTTGTGATTGTTATATGTCCGTTTTTACATAATATTTGTGGTATATNATTTTGTGATTGTTATATGTCCGTTTTTACATAATATTTGTGGTATATTACTTCAATATCTGTGGAATATTATACAATAACATTTATACAAATATTATTGTGGTCAAAAATTAATGTGAATTATTATGCATAAAATAGTCATATACTTTATAATTATTACATTTAAAAATTATAATATTCCCTATAATTTAAAATATTGAAGTAAATAATATTTATTTCTTATATAATATTCATATAATATTATCAGGAGTGGGCATAGCTATTTTGATTAATATTTTAAAAATATTATTTAATGTAAAAATAATATTACGCGCTTATAGAGTAATTTCAACACTTAAAAAATAAAAAAAAACCAAGACTGACTATTTTCTTGCGTGGACCAAAATGTCGCGACTATAAATATAGCTTTTTTTTATATTTTTAACGATTTGTTTCGTTTCTCGTTAGGACCGGGCGTGTTAATGAGGAAAGGAAAGGCGTAATTTTTCACGGAAAAATCGTCAATATCGCTGAAGCATTCGACGTAACGCGTTCTTCACGAGCAATAATAGACATTACACGCTCGCCTGTATCTGATCGTGCGAACCTAATCGTTATAGCGTCGCCGACGTTGGTCGAGGCAGGTAGATAGGCTACAGGGTGGGTGGTTGGCTCGTTCGGGACTAAGTGCACCTCCCTCTCGTACCTATCCCCCTGCACGTCGTCACGTAGAGCGGGCCCTTAGCCGGCGCGCGCTTGAACGTAATTGGGCCCGAGCAAATAAGCAATCACTATATTTCGGCTCGGCAAATATTATAATAACAGACTGGTAGGGTTAACCGGGTTATCGGTCGTACGATCGGTGGTCGGCTCAGGCGTCTTAGACAGCGCCAAAACCAGCACCGACCTGCTGCTCCTTTTTGCGCGCGTCCGTTTACGGCTCGTATGGCCGCTTACCGAAAACGACCTTTCCTTAATATCTTCATAAAACCCTATGCGCGAAAATGGATCTGGCCGAGGGATGGCGATTAATCAAACCGTTGCGCGTTTACATGAATCTAATCGAAAATCTTACTACAAGCGGGATCCCCGCTTTTGGCCGATGACATAAAATTAGTCACTTTTTTTTTAGTAGATCTCTGCTACTTTATATTTTATCAATGCTTTCTACGTAAACAATTCTATATATATATAAAATTTTGCTTATTCAGTTTAATTTTAAATTTCTTTTATAAAAGCGGATACATGAAATTAATCAAGAGAAACAGGAGTTTATTGTTCATTTAAATCTCTGAAGCTTAATTCACGCAAGATTCTTTTATTTATTTTTAATATTAAATATTTTAGCGAGAGAATAAAACTTTTTTTGGATTTGTTTGATAAGGAAAACGAATTGTTTTTATATTGAACGTTTGTTCCTATAATGCGCTTCTTTATTGATGCGAAGCGAAGCATTTGTCTTCCAACGGTACAGAACCTGTCATTTTGATGACACAAGTATACGAGATCAGCGGTTTTCTCACAGAGTGGAAGACCGCGTAAAAGTTCACTGTCGGTCCTTTTGGCATGTAATCCACACGTGGAAACAAATGGATCGGAAAGTCGTTCCGCTTCCTTCTCAGTCCCGGCTAATGCGACTTTAATATCATTGGAAGTTTTTCACTTTGTACTCCAGTTTCCTGTCGGTGTATAGTTGGACCAAGTTGGTCCAATTATCGGTTGCATTCTTGGTCTCATCGGTAATTTTTCTTCCTTGTAGTTATTCCCGGCACCGCCGACAATTCTTACATGATTTTTGATTGTTCTTTGATGTTACGAGTTGTTATACGGAAAGTAAGCGTAATCATTGGCAATGAGGGAATAAGTGCAATATAATTTTAGCAACAACAGTGGCAATTATCGAGTTGCGTTCGGTCTATTAGTTTTTCGGCTTAAAATTAGAACTACCAATGATTAATTTCTACTTTCTAAATATATTATGGCCGCGTTCGTTTTGGCATTTATCAACATCATTTGTCTTTGTTCAACATTTGGTATACTTCGGATAAACTTTAAAAAAAGAGAGAAAGGAAGAGGGAAAATAAATTCTTATCAATTTCATCTGTACATATTGCAATAAAATTCATGGAAAATTTTGGAAAATGCACTGTTAAATTTGAGTAGTAGTTTTTTTTTTAAATAATCATTTTTACTACTTTGGTAGCTCTATGATAAGGGTAGCTCTTGTCCCAATTATTTTCACTTTAAGCACATAATTGATATACTTATTATATATTTTACATTTTTAAAAATATATAATAAATGTTCTTATTCATTATTGTTCAAGTCAAAACTTTAATATACACAAAATAAAATCGAAAACTGTTTGATTATTTAAATATAAATGAAAGAAATAAAAAAATAAAGTATTGAACCTATTAATATCCTGAATATATCCTTCTATATTTACTGCTACGCATTTATTTATGTTTATATGACAGTCTTAGAGTTTAACATTAAAACATTTTTAATACATAACATTCTCGTAATTTTGATTTTATTTTAACCACAATTGAAGAAACAATTATTGGGGCAGTTACCCTAGTGTTAATTTAGTTATGCAAAATCTGAATTAACTTCGAGCCAAATAAATTGATGAGACGAATGTGAACTAATCTAATAGCGAAATACAAAACGTTTTACTTTTTTACACTTTATATATTCAATTGATTTCATACGATATATTTCCAATGTTACAAGAGCACAAAGAAAACTATTCGAAAACCGAATGAGGCTGTCTATGCTGGGATAATCAACGACTTCGCGTGCATCTGTGTCTGTGACCTACCGCGAGGATGCACGCTCGAGACGATTAGACGCAACGCAACACAATAATGCGCCGCGTGTCTGCGGGACTGTTTTGTGTCCGAATGAAATGCGTATAATCATATTCCAGCGTGCCGTAAAGGATTTTCGAGCGGTCGAATTAACTGTATACACGCCGGCCGTGCGTACCGCAAAACCAGATGCCACTATTAAACGTTACCGGTACCGTAACCGGCGCGATCGCTACCACTGCTCGAAGAGACGGCTTGGTTTACAGCACGTGACAATCGCGTCGATTTGTCGATGAATTGACAATGATACTCATCGGTTCGAACGTGAGTGAAAACGTGCATTTAATCGGGGGAATCGAGTGCAATGCGATTACGTAACGAAATGCAACGAGGCAGGTGCTCTATAAAGTCTCGTGAAAGGGCGTTGGGAAAAAGACACGGCGAATCCCCATCGCGAGGGAGGAACTACGAACGGTTGGTCTTCAGGGAGAGGAAATTCGCTCCACTAATTTCGCTTCTTCCGACGTGATATCGTACGAGTGCCTTCAAACATTATCGGATCAATCAAGAGCGCCGCTTCCTTCACCCTTATGCGCACGAGTCTTTTTAACAGTAAAATTCCATCCGTCTGTCTATAATTATATTTTTTTCGAAGCTATATAGTATCAGTTTTATTCCCGTGTCTACCAGCAATTAGGCGCTGTTTAAGAGTCTTTCCCGAGGTATTACTGATCTTAATAACTCGAGGCGAATCTTTCTGGATAGCCCGTCGATGATATTAGCGATACGGCCGCGGATTCTCCGCTCGATCCTCCTCGCCTAGCTCTCGTTTCCGTATTTCCGGAAGACTCCCCAATTTCGCGATCATAATTTGTTAATAATTGGACATTTTGGGTTGTGGGCCCAATGGTAGAAGGGCCTTCCTCTCGCTGGCCAACTGGCCCCAGGTGTGTGCACGGGGAGCGTGGCGGACGCGTGCTTCTCCCCTCTTTTAACCTTCGCTTGCAGCCAAACGCGTTCGATTCGATTCGCTTCTTTCTTCTTCTTCTTCTTCTCCTCCTCCTCCTTTTCCTTCTTCTTCTTCGTCTTTGTCTTCCTCTGCTTCTTTCACCCTGCGTTCTCCTCTTTCGTTCGCCTCTCGTCTCTCTGAGCGCGTCTCCGAACGCTCTCGCTGCAATTTGACGCGCGCGCCAAATTCCTATTCGCAGATATTGATTCGCAGATGCATGAGAAGTAGCGTACGAAATTGTAGGATAATCTAATTATAACGTTGTGCGTGAGAAAAATGTTACTAAAGAGAAGAAGATTAATTGTTCGAATCGACTGAATCAGTCAAATCAAACTCTGAGGATCTTTCAGTAGACACGCAAACGGACGATCTCGTTCTCTGTTTAATTTATAAATTACATCAAATAATTTTTTTTCTCTTGTAGAATTACAAAACTACATTGAATTAAGTGGCAAACTTTCTCATTCACAAAAATCGATTCCGAATTGGCCGGGGGAGTCGGCGAATAAAAATATAATTATTCATGTTAAAGTAAATTAGTGACAGATTTTTCGTTAATTACTGTGCAATCGGCTGTGACTTCAGCGAACGAGACAGTAAAATGGTTAAATGGGGTATCGTCGTGTGTAGTTGTGCCGGCGATGGTAAGTTTCGGTGGTACCGCGGCGGAGAGGGATTTGCATTCGCGGAAAGGTGGCAATTACTCGCGGAACGGAATATAACGCAATTATCGAATTAACCTTCGCACCCCCACATAATTGCTCGCGACTTCACGATTTAAGTGGATAATCATTGGGAACCGGCTGACCGGGCGAGCGCCGAAATTCGCCGGGCCGAAGCGTCAGGGAATGTGGGGCGGCCGTTCGTGCGGTGCATCATGTAATTTACCTTGCACGTTACGTACGCACGCACCGTTTGCTCTAATAGCGATTTTAACGGACGATTTCGCCTTTCTTCCGATGCATTCCGATCGGGAAATATCGACCATCAGCGTTATCTATCTTCTTCCGCGCTTCTCTTCCGCCGTTTAAAACAGATCGAACGTCAGGAATAAGATGAAGAGAAGATTGTGGGGAGCTGCCGCTCTCCTCTTCTCGTGAAACTTCCTTCTTTTCAAGATATCATCCGTTATGAAATATCGGTAATAATTTGACGTGGCGTAACACATGCCTGTCTGCCACGATCGAGCGGAGGAAATCGATCGAGCGATTGGTAGCGCAGACATATGAAAAAACTTTGCTCTCGATCGAAGAGGCCACTCGGTCGCGCAGGAGGGTGCCGCATTGTTACTTTATAGCCTTCATTTTCACCTTCCCGTCCATGTTGCGCCTCCCTCATTCGCGCGGGCCTCATTGTCTCGCGCGGGCTGCTGAAAAACGTCCATTGTACCGGTCGATTTCAATGCACGAATCTCAAAATAGACCGCGCGATTGTTTCACTCTTCTTTGAGTCTATTCTTCTCGGCGCCGGCTAATCTGCCGGCATTCACCGGCACCGGCGACGATTTACGAAAATCACCAGCGTCAGTTTAGAGGAACCTCGAAAGTCTGGAGCGCTGATGCGCCGTAAAACTAAATCGTTTCGATGAATCTCTCGGATCAGCGGGAAGCTGATAATCCCAGATCTGTAAAACAGTCTGGGAAATTTTGATAACAATTTTATACAATTTTAATAACGCGATAGGACTGGCATTTCACATCCACGAGTATTCTATAACTCTTTCCTGAGAGAAAAATTTACACCGGCGTTCTCTTTAGATAAATCTCTTTGGATTCATTGTTTCTCGTGTATCCTATAGGCGTGTCGCGCGGCACCGTGTGAAACTCGTCAATTTTTTCGAACGAGAGCATTCGTAACTGTCCCTGTACTGTCGGCTGGAAACTCCGATTCAATCGCGGGCACCACCCCCTCGTTTCGAAGGGCGCCTTCCTCGGCCTTAATCACTAGGCTACCGACGCTCCGTATTCATTTAACGAAGCTTGGGAAAATTCTGCGTCGATCCTCGTCTTCTCTCCTTCCGGCGTTACCTGTGTCCGACGCGACATTGAAGGCGATCGAGAAATGATTCGTCCAGCCACGGTCCAGCATTCCTTCTATAAGGAGGGGTTCTCTCGACTTGTCGTTTTAGTCTCAAAATTCCCGATTCCTCAATTAGTAGCTTTCCTAACAGACACCGAGGCTGACCTTTATTACGATCTTTCGGATAGATTTTCCCCTCTCATTCATTTCCCTTTGGCAGATAGTCGCGCACAAACGAGGCCAGCGATGTTCTCAAGCCGCATTACAAATCACCGAAATGGCCCCCGGGGCCACCACGATTCCCCGAGTCCTTTTCTCAACCGAGGCGGCCCCTCGAAAGTTCCGAAAATCAATTTTTTTCCCCAGGGCGTCAATTAAGCGGAATTTTTCCGTCTTCGACGTAGGTCCGGACAAAAGAAAGAGAGAGAGAGAGGAGGACAGAGCAACGACTCTGGTCTTCGGAAGCCTTAATCGTCGCTGTTGCTCCCCGTTTCTAGCGACCATTGCAATTTTCAGTCTTTCGGCTACTGCAATCGTTCTCTCTCGAGGGTCATTCGTCTAGGTGTTAATCCCTCTAGAGAGGACGTGACTCGGCACCGGTTTTCTCGGCCGAGTCGGCAATAGTAACGACAGGAGAATAAATATTTAGGTATCATCGGCTAGACGTCATCTCTCGCATGCATCTCGTCCGCCTAATCGACGACTCTATTCCATCGCGGGAATAATGTTAAACTAATATTATGAGAATTGTAGCAAGAGATTTGCGTGTAGAAGAAAAAAACGTGATACTCTCATCATTTACATATGTTATTATTTTAGGTGGTGGATATACGAAATACGAAGGTTTGCAAACATGCACTTGTACGCGAGTTTAGATCGGCGAGCGACTTTAATCGCTTGCCTCGGCGATTAATGTGCGAATTAGGTGTGACTCGGCGGAATTCTCTATTTCATCTTTCGATTATACACTCAACCAGGAGTGCGCGTATAATCGGCTTACACGTGTTCGCAGTTAACGCGATCGAACGCGCGAGAAGGGTCGAGAGATCCGAGGGGCCCCACTTTCCTTCTTTCTTTCCTTCGACGACCGAAGAGGCGTGCGAAACGAAAAACGCTGCGGCTCGAATTAGGCGCGCTTTGACAATTCTAATCTCGTGAAATATACGCGCGAAATATAACGAGCCGAGAAAGAGAGAGAGAGAGAAACGCGTATCGGATTACATAAAACACACCGTGGACAAGGTGCTCAAAGGGTGACGCTTGCTAAATGGCGCTAATAGTAATCCTATTCATTGTGACGCGATACTTTAGGTGCGTCGTATCGTCCTACTTGTGCGGATTACGAGCGGAAAGAACGAGCGACTTCTTTTACGAGTAGCTGAGCAGGTGAAGGAGACGGTTCGGAAGACGATATCTTTACGAGGTGATGAAATAAGAGCTCTATTATATTTACTTCATATATCATTTGTAATATATACAAATGAGAAATAAATGGGATGTATAAGATGAGTTATGGGAAAAACGGAGAGATTTTAAAATTTAAGTCTATTCGTACTTTTTTTAAATGCAATTATAACTAAAAATTTATTTGTTAGACAAGTATCATAAATAGAAGGATAATATGATATATATTCAGTCACGAAGCTAATTATCCGGACACAGAATGTGAAAATTTACTTTATGCTACAAATTCATCAAATATAATTTTTTTAGGGAAAACTTGATTGGAAATGAAAATCTTTGATTCATTTTCATCAAAAGTAGCATAAAATAAAGTTCAAATTAATTTCATGATTGTATATAAGATAATCTTGTTTATTTAATATTATTTTGCCACGTCACACATACAGTTTTACCATTTTTTACATATATTTTTTTCAAAAAACATAAAGATAGAGATAAATAATCAGTGCTTTGTTGCAATTTTATTTAAATGCATTTTTTAATCTGATTTTATTGATAATAAGTCAGCGAATCTTTTTAGTTTGAACACAAGTTTGCTTCTGATGAAAATGTAATCACTGATAAAAATCGCTTTTACAATCAAGTTTTCCCTAAAAAATTATAATATTTGATTAATTTGTAGCATAAAATAAACTCCTAATGTTCTGTGTCCTCATAATTAGTTTCGTGACTGCATATCATATATTGATATATATGCAATAACATACATATTATTTTTTATTATTATTTAGAAGCAAATTCTGATTATTGATGCTTTTACGAAGCTTCGCGTCAGCAAAGAGATTTTGAAGGGCTATAATATGAGCTAAGGATCTCCATCTCTCTTAGACGCTTCAGTATATCTTCAAAGTATTACTCAGTAATAACTGCCGACGACTTCATCAGACAAGAAACGAAAAGGAGAGTCTTTTACGCCCGTCAGTCTCGTCTCGTCTCGTCTCGTCCCGTCGTGGAGCCGCGGGGGTTCAAACCGGTCTATTACACCCGCGTCCTAGTTATTAATTATAGTCGTGCCACCGCGGTCGCTTCTTGCGATTAAACGCGCATGCATCCCGCCGTCATCTCACACTGAGTGATTCATTTCGGAAGTGTGGCCGTTCGCGGTGGGACGTCAATACGCGTTTTCATATACACGTCCATCTATGTCCAGCTGTTATCTAACATATTACGTTAGTCCGAACATTGTAATCCGTCGTACGAGTAGACCTCAAGCCGCGCTAAAGACTAAAGACACGTTCTTATAAATAGTAAGAAAACGCAAGTTTGATATAGAATGTATGCTGATAAAAATCCATATATTTTGCAGCAATTTCATCAGAGAAAGATACGAGATTTGACTAATTTTTTCTTTCTTGTGCAAAAGATGATCTGACGATCGCGATCGAGCGCTGCAATTGACGGATTAAGTAATGTTTGACACGCGAAAGGCGGTTGTTCACGTGCACCGTGATGAGAAGCGAGTACATGGGCTATGAACGCACGGCCCCGTTGTTTTCTCTACTCTCGTATAATTACGATTATAGGAGCGCGCACGTGTGCGTCGGTGGTGCTTTACCTCGCGTCCGAGATCGTGGGAACCGGCATGAAGGGAGAGGAGGAGGAGGCTGCGAAGAGTAGAAGGAAGAAGGAAGGAAGGACGGACCTCGGCGGATCTCGAGGTGGAGAAATGAACGGAGGGCAGGATGAGGATACGAGAGGAAGAGAGGGTGGGGAGAAGCTGAGCCCCGAATTTCTCACTCTTTCTCTCTCTTTCTCCCTTTCCGACCCGGAGTACCAGAAACGCGGACGCTATAACGATCCGTTGTGCTGCTGGAGTGCGTCAATGGTACTTCCAGTATTATGGGCTCGATCAAAGCGTTATATTGTTTGAGGTCTTATTGCACCGGCCGTGTAAACTCTCCGCGTCGACGAAGAGGGTTTCGACGGGGCGACACGTACCAAAACACTTATACGGTCGCCGCTTATCGATAGCTTGCAACCCTTTTGATCCGCGAGGCGTAATCTCGCTCCGCATAAACGCAGTTAATACACAAAGTAATTTTTTATCACCTGCTCTCTGCAGGATTCTCGCGGAACTGATGCGAATCTCGCGGAGGTAGTTGATTATTATTACATGGTGTATGATTAATTTTACGCTCATGCCTCTTAAACGTATCTTTATCTTATGCTACAACGTTTATCCTTTGCACTTTAAACTCAAATACCGATTAAAATAAAATTCTCATGTATATGTATATCAAAATGAGGTTTTAATTAAAAATTTGTTTTGGCGCTTTTTATCATATTTACAAGTTGCGTAAAGCGTCGACAAATTTTTATTAAAAAAAATTATTGCACGTATTTAATATTTTTTATTGCACATTGAAAAAAAGAGTTTGGTAACATTGCTGCTAAATATTGAATGAAATAATACCAATAAAATATTTGATTAATATAACCAAAAATAATTTTACTTTTCTCAATATTTAGTAAGTATAGTCAACTTTAGTACATTTGATTATATTTACAAAATATTTAGAAAAGTAAAATTATTTTTTGTTATATTGACCAAAAATTTAATTGGCATTATCTCACTCAACATTTGGTAACTATTACCAAACTCTTTCTTCAGTGCATTTTAATTAAGAGAGGAGTCGCGTTTCTTGAGCGGCAAGTGCGTTTTTTATTAGGACGCGAGCTCACATCGTTCTCAGATAATTTGCCGTTAAATACAATAGAGACGTTTTTTCCAAGGAGAAAGAGGAGGACATGGCCGTGTGGCGGCGGGCCACGCGTACAAGACCGGACCCCATCGACGCGCGCGATAATTGGTGGCTCAGGAGAGAAGTATTCCTACGTCTCGGTGGATCGTCGTCCCTCTTCGTTGCAGTCGGTCGTAGTAATTTAGCAGGTAGCCAAAGGCCCGGTCGTGGTCTCGCGGTCGGGGATCACCAGTCGCCCTATCTCACGAGCCCTTCCACCCGGCCCCCCTCGTTCGTTCGTTCGTTCGTTCGTTCGACCGGGGCCCTTCCACCCGGTCACCCGGTCGCCCGCTGCAACCCGCGCGTATTTAAAAGCGTTTAAGGGCGCTCTCCAGCGCTCGAGTGCTCTCCTGCCCCGGATCCACAATGGTTCTTGCGTATTATTTGTTGGTGAAATAACATGCTGTCAGTTATGGGGGATATGCTAAATATATAGGCACGCTAGAGATTCCCGAAGGAGAATCGATCGAACTCCGGTCGGTCGTCCGTCGTGACGCTCGAGTGTTGTGCTTCGAG